>APFE031674405.1:0-35967 GCA_000404065.3 Pinus taeda | reverse complement strand
AACTAAATCAATCAATCACTTTGACAACCCATCAATCTGATCATTCAGAGTACTGTCACCAGACTATAGTAACCAAAACCCAAACTAGAACCCAAAACTTTGCAACGACAACCAAAAACAATTGAAACATACTTTATAAGGTATATGCCACTTCCATGTGTTGAACCTGCATGTGTACACACTTTTACCAAGCGAACCAACATACATATCTGCAAATCAAATTTATGATGTATACACTGCTTTGATATGCTGAACCAGCGTGTATACGCTCCTTTTCTAAAGTGATCATTCGTACAGATCTGTAAATGATGATTTGAACATTACAACTATTCCAAACTTCAGTCATACCCAGATCATCATATTTATAAACTACAACATGCACCAGTTATTCAGATACATGATCAAACCACATAAAGATAAATTCAAGCCTTAAGATCCCGATACATCATTAGATCCTATCCTTCATCAAACGCTAAGGTTCATCCTAGGTTTAGATCAAGCACAATACCATAAGGCAATAACCTACATATTAGATCTCACACTTCATCAGATATTCGATACTTGCACACTTGGGACTAATGATCTTCTCCTCCTTATATAGTTTTAGGCCTTTCTTAATACCATGGACTAAAACCACTTAGGACCGATACCTTGGACCAAATACCTAGGGTCAATACTTTGGAGCAAATACCTTGGACCAATACCATGGACCAAATACTTCAGACCAAAAAAATAGATTTCCAAGGTATACGCGCATTTCCTTTCGTGAAAGTGTGTGTGTATGTATACGCGACTTGTATACAATGAACCTGCGTGTATAGGCAACTTCGTCAATGGTGAACCTGCGTATACTTCTCTTTCTTCATTCTGTGAAGACTGGTCTGTAATTTTTTTGTTGCTAACCTGCTATACTATGAACTTTCATGTGAGTGAGTTTCCATTAAAAACAATACCTGTATCATAATGCCAACAATGGCTTTCAGGCAAGGCTCCTCTACATAGCAGCAACATATGGACAAGGTTGTGGAGGAGTACAAGGATAATTTCGCCTCACCTATAGGGGTACCTTTTCATTGTTAGGTCAAGCACTCCATCTTTCTGACCCCAGGCACGTCGCTACCCAATGGGCCAATCTATCAGCACTTTGTTCTAAAGAACGACGAGATCAAGAGGGAAATTCAGGAACTATTGCAAAAAGGGCACATCAGGCCAATCTCATCACCTTGTGGGAGGCCGATTGCATTGGTATAGAAGAATGATGGGAACTGGAGGCTCTGTATTGACTACCAAGCCTTGAACAAGATCATTGCCCAAAATAGGTACCGAATCTCATGGATTGATGACCTTCTTGACCAGATAAAGGGGCCTAATTATTTCAACAATATTAACTTGAAGTCAGGTTATCACAACGTGCCTATCGAACCCTTTGATGTGTGGAAGACTGCCTTCAAATCCAAGGAGGGCATTTTTGAATGGTTGGTCATGACATTCAAATTAACGAACACCCCTACAACCTTCATGAGACTGATGGACGACATCTTGCAACCGTTCACTGATGCATTCATGGTGGTGTATTTAGATGACATCTTGATCTTCATCCAAAGTTGGGATGAGCACCTCCACCATATTCAACAGGTCCTTCAAACCTTATGTCAAGACAAGTTTTGTGCTAACTTGGATAAATGCACCATTGGCCTAATCCAGGTTCAATATTTGGGGCACATAATTGATGAGCAAGGTGTACATGTGGATCCATCCAAGATACTAGTCATTCGAGATTGGCCAGCGCCAACCACTCTAATAGAGATCTGTAGTTTTTGGGTCTTGCCAACTTCTACCATAGGTTCGTGTTGGGGTTCTCTCATATAGCTTGGCCTTTAAGTCAAGTGACCAAGGGCGGAGAAAAAGAATTTTTTTTTTGGTCTGAAACCTAACAACAAGCATTCTTCAAGTTGAATAATCGCCTCTGTTTTTCACCAGTTCTCACATTACCAGACCTGCAACAACCATTTGAGATTGAGATAGATGACTTCGACTATGTTATTGGTGCAGTTCTTACTCAACATGGGAATATAGTGGCTTACCACAGTGAAACACTTTCAAACACAGTCTGAAAGTACCCCACTTACGACAAAGAAATTTATAGGCCTGTCGTCAATGGAAGCATTACATTATGGGGAAGGAAATGGTCATCCACATAGACCATCAACCTCTACAGTTTATACAGACACAAGGGAAGTTGCAAAATGATCATCATCAGAAATGGTCCACCTATCTGCAATATTTCCATTTGAACATTAAGTATAAGAAGGGAAGCACCAATAATGTCATTGATTGCCTTAGATGACCACCGTTCATGGCACTGATCACTTTGCTCAACTCCTGTGGGCACGAGACATCGAGGTGGCCACATATTTACAAGAGTGATCCAGAATTCAATAGCACTTACTAGACACTCCTAGAAGGGAAGAAATTTCTAAATTTACATCTTCAGGATGCATTGTTATGCCACCTATGACACATATGTGTTCCTTCAAGAAATCGTGCCAAGATGATTTGGGAAGCACACTCAAGTCAGGTCATTGGACATTTCGGAGTAGAGAAAACAGTGGTGGTATTGTAGAATTATTTTTATTGGATGAAACCTCATTAGGATGTTGGGAATTACATTAGATCTTACACCATTGCGAAACCAACCATCAAGAAGAAAGGCCTATATACTCCTCTGTCTACTCCTAGTCGGCCGTAGGAATCTGTCTCCATGGATTACATTTCGGGCCTTCCTTCTACTAAGCACGAAAACTATTTTGTTTTCGTGGTCATCGATAGATTCTCTACGATGGCCATCATGGCAATCTACAAGAAGAGTATCACAACATAGGCCACTGCTAAGCTCTTCTTTGAGTGAGTGTTGGTACACTTTGGGATCCCACAATCCATTATATTAGATCAAGACAACAGATTCCTGAGTGAATTTTGGTCAAGTCTCTCCTCGATGATGGATACAAAACTTACTAAGCCCACAGCTTACCATCCACAAACTGATGGTGAAACAGAGGTTGTCAACAGGATGATCATACACATTCTACGCATGTACAACTCGAAGCATCCATGCACATGGGATGAAAGCCTCCCCTATGTCCAACACAACTACAATAGAGCTCTCCACAGCTCAACGGGCCATAACCCCTTTTAGGTAGGGCTAGGATTTCAACCATTATGTCTCATTGATGTGGCCATACCATTTGCAGCTACTCAAGAAGATTCAGCTCATGTCCAATCCAAAGCCGACAGGGTTAACAACTTCATTACATGCATTCAATACATCCGCCAGCATGTCCATGATATTTTAGACAGAGTCAATGCTAAGTACAAATAGCATCATGATCAACATTGGTTGTCACACAAGCTCCAAGTGGGTAACAAAGTTTGGCTACATTTTTAGAAGGAGCACATCGTTGGAACCCACCGCAAGCTTTGCCTGCTCCGATATGGGTCATTCACCATCAAAAAGGTTGCAGGGGGCAATGCCTTTGAGCTTAACATTCCACCGTTCCTTGGTCTTCACCCAGTGTTCAATGTAGACTGCCTTTGGCCATAGTTTCCACCATTGTTGGACACATCTGACGTTGCAGAAAAACTCACACCAACAGAGCTAAACCCAAACTGCATGGAACATGCCACCACTAATCAGATCATGGACACATAGATTAAGAACACTCACCAACAGAAGATCCAACTATATTGGGTTGTCAAAGTTGGGCAACTCCTTCACCAAGGCAAGTGGCTCACCAAGGACCAAGTTTAGCAGAAGTTTCCCCATCTCATAGAGGCACTCAACACAATGGGGACCATTGATTCCTAAGGGGGGAGGAATGATCCAGGTGGATATTGGTGGCCACCCACCTATTCCACTTGGACCCCCAACGTTGTCTCTTTTAGTTTTTTGGTTTCCTTAATTGTAGCACAGTTTACTATTTTTGGCTGCTTTTCAAGCCCTGAACTTTTGGATCTGTTTTGAGTCCCTAAATGACGTTTTTATGGAAAACGAAGATACCGGAAATGTCCCAAACTAGCATACTAGTTATTTTTGGCTTTCTCTTCGAAATATTTGAAACGAGGTATTATGATAGCCAAACGGAGATAGTATGCCAAAGTTATGACCTCAAGAAGTTGATGTACCAATTTACCCAAACAGGGCCCACAGGTTTGTTGCTTCATCTCCTAAGGTTAGGTTTTTGGATGTTTAGGGCTTTCCATTGTTTCTCACTAATAAATAGGCTTTTGAGCGTCATTGTAACACAATTCAAAGGCGTCTAGCTACCACATCTATTCTTAGTGATAAGATACCATCGCCTGAGCTATCTTATTTCCATTCTATTTGTAAGCATAGTTCAATATTTTTCTATTAATGAAATGAAGTGTTTTTCTATTTCTTCTTTGTATTTATGATTATATATGTAATTTGTTGTGTTCATGTTTAAATTCAGATCAAGTGTGGAATGTGATGCCTTAGGAAATGGAGTTGGTGTTTCTTTAATGCAAGAAGGAAGACCCATTTCTTTTGAAAGTTGTCCAATCAAAGGAAAGTATTTACACAAACCTATTTATGACAAAGAAACGTTAGAAATACTACATGCAACAAATCAATGGTGACCTTACATAATGGGAAGACATTTCAAGGTAAAAACAGATCATGATAGTCTTAAATACTTTTTGGAACAAAGATTATCTTCAAAAGAGTAGCAAAAATAGGTCATAAAGATGTTGGGTTATGAATTGGTAATAATCTACAAAAAAGAGAAGAAAAATGTTGTTTCAAATGCACTCTCAAGAAAGGATGGAGATGTGGAAGCATTTAGTTGTGCCATTTCTATTATCCAACCTACGTGGATAGCCGCAGCAAGGGATGAATTGAAGAACGATGAAGAGGTGTGGCTAGTCATTCAAAAGTTGCAACAAGATCCTAGTATATTTGATACATTTAGCTAGAAAAATTATTCATTATGGTACAAAGATTTCTTATATCTTTGTAAGAATTCCCAACTCAAACAAAAGATTCTTTTGGAATTGAACACCTCTCCCTTAGGAGGGCAATTAACATTAAAAAAAAAATACCACATGGTCAAGAAGGAATTTTTTTGGGATGGCCTCAAATCTGATATTTAGAAGTTTGTGGCAAAATGCTTGGTTTACCAACAAAATAAAGGTGAGATAATTAAGAACCTAGGTATGTTACAAACTTTAGTCATTCCAAGTCAATGTTGGGAGGAGGTCTCAATGGATTTTATCAAAGGTTTATCCAATTGAAAGACCTCTCTCTTTTGTAAACTACTTGACCGTTGAACTAAATCCTTAGTATATAGTTCTCAATAGTGGTAGGTTAACCAAAACGTTTGGTCATATTCATCGGGCTATTGACTTCCTGGGAACACTACGAAACGAAGTACATCATATGGACCTATTCAACAAACACCACTTATTCGAACGTCCAAACCCTTTCTCATCTCAGTCTACAGGAAAGATTGTCATCATGGTGGTAGTTGATAGACTTACCAAGTATGCACACTTTTGTGCATTATCTCATCCTTTTAAAGCCAATACAATTGCTACTGAATTTATGGAAACAATTCAAAAGCTTCATGAAACCCAAATATTATAGTAAGTGATAGAAATCCCATTTTCATTGGAAATCTTTCGACGAAATATTTTCTTGTCTTGGTAATCAATTAGCTCATAGCTCATCTTATCATCATCAATCTGATGGGAAAACTAAGATAGTGAACAAATGTTTGGAAGGATAACTTCGTTTCTTTGTATCTGATAAACAAACAAAATGCGTCAAGTGGTTAGCTCTAGCTGAATGGTGGTATAACACTTCCTTCCATACTATAGCAAAAATGACCCCATTATGACACTTTATGGATATCATCCACCATCCATCACATCATCTTTAAAAGTAAATTCTAAGGCTCAAGCAGTGGAAGATCACATCGAGCATCAATAACAAGTTCTCCAACTCTTAAAGGATAAACTCACTCTGGCGCAAAATCGAATGAAATGACATGCATATCAACATCGTAGTGAAAGAAGTTTTGATGTAGGCACCTGGGTATTTTTACGGCTACAACCATACAAACAAATGTCCCTCAAGAAAGATAAGAATGATAATAAATTATCACCCAAGTACTACGGTCATTACAAGGTGTTGTAAAATGTTGGTACTATGGCATACAAATTGGAGTTTCCTACTTCTTACTAAGTACACCTGATTTTCCATGTTTCATTCTTAAATAAGGTTATTGGTGACAAGATTCCAATTTAAACTGTGTTTCCAGAAGTTGATGAAGAAGGAAAATTCATATTTGAGCTGGAGAATGTCACAGAAACAAGAACTTGATAGCTAGAGAATTGATCAATTCCAAAGTATCTCATTAAGTGGAAGAACTTACCCACTAAATATTCCACATGAGAGGATGATAATTGTATACAAAAGCCTCCAAAACTACTCAAACGTTGAGGACAACACTTTTTTGAAGGAGAGGGACATTTTCAGTCCCTATAATACTAGTGTAGCCCCCTTATTGTTATTGTTGTGCCCATGTAGCCCCCATATTGTTATTATTGTGCCCCATAGAATCCCATTATTGTTATTATTGTGCCCTTACATTATTATTGTTCTATAGGCTTTGATTATATTGTGAACCCTTAGAATCCTATTATATAAAGGAGGTCTTGTCATTTGTATCATCCAAGATTTTTTCATTTGTGTAATGTAAAGGAGGTTTCCCCCTCTAAGAGGATAGTTTTTAAGTCGGTGATCTATCATTTCTATTGTTTTGTGAGTTGCTTGCATAACACAAGTGTTGTAAAGGTGTCTTTAGATGTTGCCTCTACTTGGAGTACATATATCTCTAATTTATCTAATTCCCTAGTTTTCCAACAAAAGAGGTTATTTTCTTTTAAATCCCCTTTAGTGTAATCATCACAAATATCCACCTCACATCCATGTATGGGCAACATTATTGACGAGTTCAATAGTTCCTATTCTCCATCATCCATGCATTTTCCTCCTTTAAAATGGTGTGCAATGCATAAGGACATCCATTCATTAAAATTAAAAGAACGCATCCCAAAATATGAAGTATGAACCATTAAGGGAATTTTGAGGTCTAAAATGGGCCTTCTAAGGAAATTATAAAATAATAGTGGAAATAATAAAATAAGATTAGATTACATCATCAAATTTTAGAGGAAAAAAGAAAAAACGTTTTTTTCAACTTATCTCCCTATGGGTTTACTCCAATTTCGAGTGGAAACACTTGTTGGATGAAAAAATTGATTCCTAATCCAAGGAGTACCCATGTTGCATACTTACGATGGACCCTGCTACACGAAAAATGAAAAATACATGGAAAAACATGTTTGCAATCACATTTTTCCTGTAGTAGGGTCCATCGAAAGTATGCAACATGCATATTCCTTGGATGAGGAATTAAATTTTTCATATACTGAGTACTTCCGCTTGAAAGTTGAGTAAAACCTTAGGGAAATAAGTTGAAAATACAAGCTAAAAAAGCTGTTTTATTATTTTATTATTTTTTAATATTTTTACTTTTTTACCCCAAAAATGGTGAATCATCCCCCATGGTCGACATCATCATCTTGAATCTTATTGGTTCTTATTAAGTTTATTTTGGTTGTACATTTTTCATAGGAGGACCATTTTAGACCTCAAAATTCCCCTAATGAGACTTTCATTTTTTCAGGATGAACACCAATATTATTCCCATAATGACCAAATGTTGTACACCATCATTTTGGTCCCTATTTCTCCATGGAACAAGGACACAACTTTTCCTATGATCTATCAATTTGGATCCTTACAATCTTGTAGACGTTGTGGGATACCTAAGAACTCGATGTATGCAAAATGAGGAACTGAAACATTAAGGAATTCTAATCTCTACCACTCCTACATGTAATGATCACTTCCATGCAACCATAAATAGGCTCCACTGCTTGTATGTCCATTATTATTGAAAACTAACAAATGTGCTTTAAAAGAGACAATTGGTGTAACTTTACAATGGTTGACATTTTGATGATTCATGCTTTAGTGCATTGCTACTAAATAGATTTGATATTTCATGAACCCCAAGCCATTCACTAGCCAACTATAGAGAGATGAGAGGTCATGCCCACAAAGCAAATTAGTTTTTTATATGTGTAGAAAACAAGATACTCAAGTACCTATCCATGAATCACGCATATAAGGGAAGAAGACCTAGATAAAGTACACAAATCTTAAAGAAAAAAATATTTCATACAAGCAAGCAACCCAAGAAGGCTGCAACAATGAATGTTGAGTTTGTGGTTGTAGAGTTGAAGATGATATGGGGAGATGGATTACTAGAAAGTAATCTCTTGCACATTTTTTCACATTCAAAAGTATGAAAACATCAAGCACTAGGGGTATAAGAATAGATGAAAGCCTACAACCAACAATATGAATAGACTACTACACGTGGATAAAACTTCTAAGGTGTGCTTCTCCCACTCTATAATCTCTTGTGGGAAAGGGATGTGAATTTACAAAGTGAGTGAAGAAGGGTTTTTTTAGAAGTGAAGGAAACTTTGAAGTATGAAGCATATATTGATTGAGATAAGGAAGGTCCACGGACAAAGACTTGGAGGGGAAGACATTTATCCTTTTGTGCTTCATGTATCACCTTCCTTTAGGTAAGATAACTGGTTGTGTTGAATCAACTTAGGTTTCAATCATATGCCCATTTTCAACCCATTAGTTTCACTAATAAGATCTTAGGCTTCAAAGTGGTAAATTGATGTCACTAAGTAATGTATATTATTTATGGAGCTTAACATTTCATGCTAAGAACAACACCTTACACTACATCAAATGCCTATAATAAAGGTGAGGATTCTCCTTCCTTTCTTTCTCATGCCAAAGACACCATTAACCATTTAGGAGACTGTTGATGCCTCAAAAATCGCTGCAACAACATTGGGGAAGACCACCCGGTCCGAACCTTAATGCAGCTTCTTTTCCGTTTGGTGTGGTGGCTCCGACTGGAAATAATGGGACCAATTTCCCAATGATGAATAAAAAGGGGATGGATAAGTGAGTAGTTTTCTAATAAAATGGTAATGGATGAATGATTTAATCTAAAAAGTAAAAATATGAATAACTATCCTATCCCGGGAAATTTATGTTTTTAGTGTAACGTTTGATAATCTTTATCCACAAACATGCATATAGATGACTCTATTGGTAAACAAAGACATTCATTCATATGATAATTACTTTGTTAAAGTAGTTGAACAAAGTAATCATTAAAACGCTATTACACTTATCCTTTATATATCACTTATACATATATGACTAAAAGAATAGCATTCCTTAAACATTCAATAGTGAAAAATATAAGGATTGTTGTTGAAAACACATACATATATTCAATGATAGCAAGAGTAATCAAATGACGATTCACATGAAAGAATGAAACAAGATCATAGATAATAGTACCATATGTGCTGTGAATCATTCCGGATATCAATCGCATTCAAATTCCTTTTTCCAACTTAGAAATACTTTCACATCAAGGCAATAGTGCACATCCCATCAAAGCTTGCTTCGTTAGAATTTGGAATATTGGCCTAGTCTTTATAAAAAATATACCAGAAGCACAATAGTTCAACTTCCAGGTTTGAGTTTTATACAAAAACTGAGGACCCTTTCTAAATGCATGAAAGGGTCTATAAATACTAATTAAACTAACTAACTACAAAAATAAAATGCTATTTAATTGGTACAACTAAATCTTGAATATCTTCTCCACAACAAGTTTGTTGGTAGTCGACAGCATGATTCATTGTTTCGGTTGTTCTCCCTTTGATTTGAGTTGGCAAATTGAAAACATCGGTTCCAATTCTGGGGGGGCAACTGAGACGAGAATGGAGTTGAGCTGAGTATGTGGCATCATGTATTTTGGGAATGATACAACCGATCGCATCGGTTAAACACTTGAGGGCGGCCCTTTGACTGTATGGTTTTAACTAATAAAAACAAATAGGTATCCAAAGTTAAACTTTGGATGCCAGCGATTAATCTTCCATTCTTCTCCAACTCTTGATTGCATGCTTGCTCCAATGTCTTAGCTGACAGCACTTTACCTGGGGTGCATTGTGAAATCATGTTAGACAGATAAAGAGTGTTATTGATTAGCTCAATTAAATTACTTGTGGATAATCTACATCTGGAAACCTCTCTCTCTGCTTTCATCAGCTGTGACTGCCATTCTAAGAAAAGGATCTCCTTGTGTGATTCTAGGATTTTGGGTAGATTTGCTTCTTGCCCCTCATTAGTGTCTTGCCAAGTAAGAAAATTTGTTAGAGTCTCATCAGCCTGTTCCAAATCCTGCCTAGCATCGACTAATTTGTCAGCTATTGATGTTGTTATATCACAAAGGGGCTCAACCAAAGAGATGTTATGACATAATAGTCTTAACTGTGTAACCAATGCCTTTTTAATTTATAGTGCTTCAGACCTGAAATCGGCAGGTTGTGGAAGACTCTTGAACTTCTCTACTTGAAGTGACAGCTGAGCAATTTTCTCATCTTTCGTTTTCATCATTAGTTCATTTATCGTCTTTAACCTGGCCAACGCTTCGGATAATTATTTCTGCTTTTGTATTGCGCTTGAGTCTATTTTCTGTTTCTCTTAAAGCAATTGTTTATTCAATTGATTGTTTAATTGTTGTTGTGTTTATAATCGTTGTTCCAACTGTTCAATTTTATGTTGTGCTTTGGACACCTGTGATTACAACAAAACAATTGTTTGGTCCTTTTCTTTAAGTAGATTACTTACTTCCCATGCCTTGTCCATAGTGGCTGTCGAATAAGCTTTGACATTCTAAGAAAGCTTTGTTAGGTCATCGAAAGGGTTAAACTCTTCTTTCCATACTACATTAGCTGTCTCTGTTTGCTCTAGAAACAGGGAAGAATGATCAAGTCTTCTCCTTTTCCTTTGTCTTTTCACTACAACCCTGTGTTTGAGACTGTAGAAGACATCTAATGGAGGTATATCCTCCACCTGCAAAATAATTTTATCAGAGGGATCTTTTGGAATCAATTCTAAATCTGTGCTAGGGGGTAGGCCGCTAGTTCCTTCATTCGGAACCTTTGTTGACACTGTATCTTGTCCATCTGTTACTTTGGGTGTATTGGCACCTTTTGGACCTTCCAAATTGCTTATAATGGAGTCAAATTGCTGCGATTCTTGGAGTTGTTTAGGATCAATATGGGTATCCACATTGATTTTTTCACTGCCCTTATCCTTCTCATTTTTCTGCTCTTTCTCCTGCTCTTTCTCCTGTTCTTTCTCTTGCTCTTTCTCCTTCTCTTTCTCTTGCTCTTTCTCGAGAATCTTTGATACAGCAAGAGGTTTGTCAATGAGTTGTTGTTCAGGCTCGCTTGATTGTGTTGTCGGGGTAGTAGCTAATAAGTCCAGAGGTAGAGTTTGCAACCTCTGTTTTCTGAGCTTATTGAATTCTACTAGCCTTTCATCGTTATATCTCATTTTGGCCAGTGCTTGTACCTGGAATAATGACTCTACCAAAGAAAACAAGTCATCAAAATCACCTTTCTCATGATCAAACCTTGTAAGTTTGGCCTGTTCAAGCACATTATAGGCAACTTTCCTTAGATCGAATTTCCTATTAGGAATGGTTGCAAGGTTGAGCATGTTTATTTTCTCTGCTTCCTTCTCCACATGCTTGTAGTCGTGCAAAGTATAAACACCACATCTCAAAGGAAAAGTAGGCCAAGCCTACTTTTTTGAAATCCTAAGAGTCTTGGATGTTCCTGTGGTTGTAATTTGATAGGCCAATTCTCGGGCTAACAACTTGTCAGGTATGTATAGAGGAAGGACATTAGGTTTTGCAAGGCTACTAAAAACCCTTATGTATGTGAACTTATCTTCCCCAAACTAGTTTCCTAGATCAGTTAGGTCAATCTCTACTTCTGAAGAAATATTTGGGGCAGGCTTATAAAAAATGGCACGGTAAATAGGCAACATAAAACCATTACAGATTTGGTACAAGTGGTCCTTATAGTGCGCTTTCCACAACTTTTGGTGATAAATGTGAATTGGCATGGGGTCTTGTGAAGTCCATCTCCACCCCAGTACAGGAAATTTAGAGTTGAAACAAAGAGTATCTAAAATATAAGCACTAAAATAAAAAAAAAGAATAGGCCTATCGGTCATGCGAGTTTTATTTCTAAACTCAAGAATGGCAGTGGCTAATTTATCTGACAATATATTTCCCCAATCCATTATTTCACTGTTAACTGCCGCTTCCATTAAAGGAACCATTTCAATAGTGAATTTTGCATAATCATGTAATCCCCAAATTCTACACATCATTGCCCCGGTATAACAGTAAGGAGAACATAATGAATCTACAGAGTACTTACCTGAAGATTCATGTTTGTGCCTTGCGGGGTTCTGTCCACTCCCGAATTGGGGCTGATTTAGTCTCATTCTCACTTGCGAACTTTTCAAGAAATGGTTTATTGTATTTCTTTTGAGGTTCAGGCAAGTGATACATTTTCCTTAAATCATCAGGTTGAAATGAGCTGAAGACCCTTCCGTCAATTGTGCAAAATGTTCTGTTTAAGACAGGGATTTCCTCTACTACCCATCGTACTACATCAGTGTATGGAAGAATTTTTTAACGAGCTGCTATTCGATGTAGATATGAGTCAGCTAAATCTTTCAGGGAAGCCTCTGATTTTCTAGTTGAATCTGCGGAAGCTTGTACTGATATTGTTTCAGGCTCCTCTGCTTCAATTAGATTATATATGCTTTGCCAACTTGTGTTTCCAAGGCCAAGACACGTAGTGTCTGAAATCAATCCCTTTTTGCTTGGTCCTAGATTAGTGGTGGATTGCCTAGTTACTGCGGGAGCTGCTGCTGCCACGGATCTCTTGGATTTCTTTCCCATTTGGCTTGAACTTGTTGTTTCGGCGAAGCTCTGTGCAAGGAATAAAATTAACGTAATACAGAGAATAGGTGGTGTGAGCCAATATGAAAGAATTATATCAATTAGCGAGTAATAAAAGATTAAAATAATATTTCCGCAGATACAATCTCAGGGGAGATCTCGACATAACTGCTTTATTAATTGGCCGCTTAACCTATCAATCATTTTAAATGCCCATCATATCGTTTATATGCCAAATGATTCATTCAAGCGTGGCTTGAGTTTTTTGGCGGATAATCACAAGTAAATCGTTATCGGGAACGGGGAGGCTTTTAATAATAATCCAAAATAATGCATGCAAGCATTTTAAATCTATTTTGAAACTCGCACCTTGCTTTATCGGATCGCAATCGGAGATGTGCTCGAGTCGTAACCTTTATGTTATTGCAAAAATCGTTGATCCCCGATAGCAATACACCTTATCGCATCGGGAGATTTTAAAGTTGTCTTAACATGTGTTGTGTTACATCCCCCAATTGCCGATAGCGATATCACATCGGAGAAATAGTGGAAGGGCCTTTTGTTATATTTGCTTACCTTTCCCGATAACTGATAGTTATTCACTTTTCGGATCGGGGTAAATCAATGGGTCTTTATATTATGTTTTCCTTGTTGTTGTGATCGCTTTATCACAATAATAAAGAATTATATATTTATTCATAAGATCGATTTCATATTTGTTCAAAAGGTTTATAATATATCGTTTCTTTTGGACCTTTTGATGAAGGATTTTTTAATGATGAGTTGATACCAATTTTATTCACACATCTGTTTAAAAGGGACCCATTTCATATTATAGTTAGAAAGACAAATTTTATGAAATGGGGGGTTGTTGTACAGCACAACAATTGGCAATTCACTGGGAGAAACAGTTATCTCTGAAAAATGTTGAAATACTTAAACTTTCTTTATATAGAAATCTTATCTAAGAGGAGAATTCTAATAGAACTAGGTATACATAAATTCTGAATCTAATAATATCAATTTTTGCTATTTTCTTCTCTTGTTAAAATTAAATACATTCTAAGTTTTAAACTAGCCTTAATGGGTTGATAATGATAAAACAAATAACCTTTCCAACTTAGCTTTATAATGACTCCTTTGTCATAGGTAGAGCCTCTGCTGCCAGCAAACGTCTATAGTCTCGACAGGGATACCTTTTAACCATTTAATCATCCATTATCCCATCCATTTCAAAGTATAATTAAAAGAATGAATCCAGAAATATGACATTCATATTTTGTATCTCTTTTCTTTTTTATTATTTTGCAAGATAAAAATCCATTGCCCTAGTTTGGTGGCCAGCTATTTGACAATGCCATTCACTGGTTGTAATTTAACTTAACAAGCTGGCTCATGATGAGAACCCTTGTCTTATAATTATAAGCCATTACCCTATTTTGGTATGCAGTATTGGTAATGTCAATTGAACTATTCCCCAATGATCATGGTAAGCAGACTTGTAATAAGACCCCTTATCTTTTATATCAAATATATTTTAGAATTACACTTTGAGTAATCATAAACTTTAATGAATGGGATGAACAATTTTCTCCTTAAGAGAGCATGGATGACAGGGTAAGTGTTGAAGATGCTAAGATTGAATCAGTTTCTATTTTTGTATTGATAACCGTTTTTGGCCATTTGAAAACATTAAAATTATTTATAGTACTTCTAAATATTTAGAAGATTTCACAAAAATAAAATGGGGTTTTAGAATCTAAATATAACTAATTTCCTAGAAATTTTCCTTTTGTTTAAGGTTTCCATTTTAAAAGTAAATATCAAAACTATTTCTTTTGAGAAACTTTTTCAATATAGCAAAGGCCAATGGAAGATATCTTACAACTTTATTTTCCAATAATCCTAAAAACTATGAACACAGATTTTGCTGAAAATTGAATATTTACAGAGGGAGAAGGGGTTACCTCCTCAATTGAAGATTTTTTTCAAGATAAGGCCATTAACAGGAAGAGAATCTCTCTTACCTGATAGATCTTGCAATCTGAAAGTAGAATGGCATATCTTCTCGTTGATTTGAAATGGTCCGAGCCACATTTTCTAGAACTTAGTGTGTTTTCCTTTATCCTCATGGGCTTTGTCATATTTCAGAACTAGATCATCAACTTGTAATTGTTTTGAACTAGATGAAGTTGAATTAAAAGATGACTTGATAATTTGTTGATGTTTTGCATGTATAATTCTAGCCTTTTCCCTTTCTTCTTCTAATTTTAAAATTTGATCATGTCTTAGTTGAATAGAAGATGAGGGACTTTCTTCAATAAACTAGACTAGGGCTAGAGATGGAAGTAATAAATTGGTTGGTATGACAGCTTCCTTTCCATGTACTAGATTAAATGGAGAAGTACCTATGGAAGCCTTATGTGTTATTCTGTCAGCCCATAGTGCAAATATCAAAGATTTACACCAGTTTTTATGATTCTGCTCAATAGTTCGCTTAATGATTTTGACGAGATTTTTATTGGTGGATTTTGCTGAACCATTACCTTGGGGATAGTAATTTGCAGAATATTTCAATTTAAACCCTCTTTTGATATCGAACTCAAACATAGAATTTCCAGAGAAATAAGATGCATTATCGAAAACAAGAGCGTTTGGGACACCAAACCTGGTAATAATGAATTGATCTATGAACTCTATAATTTCTTCAGAGTTTGTTGTCTTCAGAGGAATTGCTTCAACCCACTTAGTAAAGTAATCAGTAGCAGTAAGGATATACTTATGTTGTTTTGATGACTGTGGAGTGATTTCCCCAAAGATATCCAATCCCCATTGCTCGAAAGGTTATTCAAAGTTGACTAGTTGCAAAGGGAAAGCTGGTTTTCTTTGTCTTCCACTGGAGATTTGAAAACTTCGGCATTTCCTTACGTATTCGTGAGTATCTCTGAACAGGGTGGGCTAATAATATCCAACATGAATGATTTTTTGGGATGTTGTATCAGCTTCAAAATGTCCTCCTACTAGCCCGTCATGTAGCTCCTGCAAAACTTTTTGTGCTTCAGGTTTTCTAGGCATCTTAATAAAATTGAATCATAATTCTGCCTAAAAAGTACATCATCTACAATTATGAAGTTTTTCGCTTGTAGTCTAATGGCACGTTTGTTTTTATAGGAAATATTAGAAGGTGCGTATCCATTTTTTAAATAGAAAATCAGATCTGCATATTGTGATTCAGGATCTATGATACTTATCTGATTGATTTCTTCAGTGTGTTCTATACCTTCTGATTCTTGAATGTTGGATGCTCCTGCTAATAACCTGCAAAAACCTTGGCCTCTGACAAACTTTTCTGGCTTGATTTCTAAGTCGTATTCTTGTAATGTTGTGACCCAATTTGCCCTTTTTTCTCCTAATTCCCTTTGAATTAGTAATTGTCTTACTGCTGAAAAAGGAACTATAACTTTTGTGTGAGCTTTTAAGAGGAAGGGTCTGTAGTGTTTGACAGCTTTGTACACAGCAAAGGCTTGCTTTTCAACTTCCGAATAATTAAGTTCAGCACCTTGAAGATTTGAACTGTAAAATGAAATTGGTGCCTCCAAGTTTTGATCATTAATCTGAGTCAATACTGCTACATAAGACGAGGTGGATGCGAGAATATACAGTATGAAATGACTTGAAAAAATGGGAGTGCTTAAAACAGGGGCGTTAATTATTGATTGTTTGATAGAATCAAATGCCTCTTTTTCTACAGATCCCCATCTAAACACTGAATTTTTCTTAATCATTGTTTGCAGTGGTAAAATAATCTGGGAAAAATCTGGAACGAATCATTTAACAAAGTTAATTTGACCCAAAAATGACTGCATGGAATTTTTGTTATGAGGGAATGGAATATCATAAATCTCTTTAATTCTATATGGATCAATATGAATACCATCATTGGAAACAATGAAGCCCAAGAGCTTTCCTTGATTAAGAGCAAAAAGGGACTTTTTTGGATTGAGCGAGATACCATACCTTCTGCAGTGTTCAAATATTTGTTTTAAATTATGTAAATGATTAGGCCTTTTCTTGGAAAATACAGTAATATCATCTAAATAGACAACTACTGTTTTATTGATCAATCCTTTGAATGTTATATCCATTGTTCTTTGGAATGTAGCTCCTGCATTGATAAGTCCAAAAGGCATTTTTTGGTAAGCATAAGTTCCCCATTTAGTTCTGAAAGTAGTTTTAAGCCTGTCATCAAGATGGACCAAAATCTAGTTATATCCTGAAAAACCATCTAAAAAAGACATTAACTCAGAACCCGCTACTGAATGGAGTATCTGCTCCATGGTAGGTAAAGGGAAGTTATCCTTTTGGCTTGCTTTATTAAGATTTATGAAATCTATGCAAATCCTAATGTCGTCATTTTTCTTTCTAACATGCACCATATTGGAGACCCAGTTTGAATGTCTGATAGGAAAAATGATCTTAGCCTTCAAGAGTTTGTTTATTTCGGTTTTTATTTGACTCTCTAGGTTAGGATGGATTTTCCTTAACTTCTGTTGGACTAGTTTTTGTTCAGAAAGCATTGGAATAGTATGCTGAATGATCGATGCATCGTATGTTTTCAAATCATCATATTTCCAAGCGAAGACATATTTATTTTTTCATAATAACCTAACGAATGATGTTCTTTCTTCCAAAGAAAGTCCTAATCCCAAATTGATGTTTTGAGGGTTTTCCTCAGTACCTAGGTTTATCAATTCAAATCTTAAAGTGGAACTCTAGAGCTTTGAATTGGTCACCTGTTTAAACCTGTCTTTAATATCATAAAGATCTTCTAGCTTAACCACTGGTTTTGGTATTGAGTTTTCTTCTTGCTTTTTCTTGATTTGAAGGTCATGATCACTTTCATCAATGATTTGATCATCATAGGACTTGTCGGAAGTTAAGAAATTTAAAATGTCTTCGTCATGATTGAACACTCGCCAATTGGTGACATTGTCGGGAATTGATGGTCTAAAAATTAACTCTACTGAAAATCTGTCTGGGCTGTAATCTTCGGAAGGTAGGAGTTTAGAAGCAACATTAGCTAGCAAGTCTCTTGCTGCATTCTGGGATCTAGGGATAGGAGAAATATTGAATGCTAAAAATTGAGATATGAGTTCCTGCACCAAAGGCTGATAGTGTTTGAGATGACTAGAAAGACAGTGAATTGTATTTCTAACTTGTTTTATGACAATTTCTAAATCACCAAACACTTTCAAATATTGGACTTTAAGACAATTGCTTTGTATAGTCCTTGAACTAAGGGCTCATATTTAGCCGTATTATTTGTGCATTCAAATTCCAATCTACATGATAACATAGTTTTTTCTCCTTCAGGGCTAACTAAAATACACCCTGCTCCTGCACCGTCACTAGATTTAGACCCATCAAAGTATAGTGACCAAAATAAAGAATTATCAACAATTTTATTTACAGTTTCCTCAGCAATACTGACACATCTTGATCTATCGGTTTGTGAAAAAATTTCAATTTGGGATGTGAAATTATTTACTGAGAAAGGAGATGGTTGGGCAGTGAAATTGCCAAAGAATGATTCAGAAGAGTAATTCCCCAAAATATTGTTATTGAATGCTATTGGTTGATTCTCCTATTCAAATTCAGTGACAGTATGGGTCATATGTTTCTCCCGATCGATTTTGATTTGATTTGGCTTTCCTTTATAGGGTAGCTATATGGGACCAATCGGTAGAAATATAACCATGGTGTTTCTCAGACCAATCCCTACTCAAAATTAAACCATAAAATTCAGGTATATCGACAATTAAAATATCAATTCTTTGAACCACTCGTGGATCAGCTGATAACCTGATAGTTATAGAGTTGATTTCCCCTAAAACCTGGACCTTGGTTCTATCCAACTGTACAATATGAATTGCACACTTTTGGGGTT
Source organism: Pinus taeda (assembly GCA_000404065.3). Classification (NCBI taxonomy): domain Eukaryota; kingdom Viridiplantae; phylum Streptophyta; class Pinopsida; order Pinales; family Pinaceae; genus Pinus; species Pinus taeda. The sequence goes on along the minus strand of APFE031674405.1, from coordinate 16,995 downwards.
CAATGTGCAGTTTGGAACAAACTGAAGCTGGCATTATGTTAGAGGATGCCCCTGAGTCAATCAAACAGTTGTGTAGATTTCTATTATAGATCTCATAGGTCAAGAGAAAAGGGGGAGTATGAGAATTTGATCTGTCTCCGATTAAAACTGCATCAGTAGATTCAACTCTACCAGAAGGTGGTTGGCCTAAATCATTTGCAGCTTTGGAGATCACAGCATTAGGAAGAGGTGAAGAAGGTACTGCATTTAGTTCCTTAAGAAGTAATTTCTGCTGAAGTTTGAGTTTGCTAAGTTCAAACATAGTAATGTTTGCCTTTGTCTTCTTCATATCATCAATAATATTGTAATCCATTGAATCCGATACTACCAACATCTTAGATGTTGAAGGTATGTTTGAGGATGATGGTTGATTTTGGGATGTTATAGCCACCAGTTTCTTTGTGGGAACCTTTTCTTTTATAGTAGTGGTACCTGCACTCCTTTTCTTTGAAATTGACTGAACAGGTTCAAGAGTACCTTTACTCCTGGTAGTCACAGGGAAAGCTTCTTGTTCATTTTCTGTATCGGAGTTAGGTAAAATGAAGTCCCATATCCCATGGCATTCGACAACCTCCTCTTCTTCGGGTTCGTCAAATGGTAAGACTGTTTCATCTTCTTCTTCCTCTTCAAGATCTGAGTCTGCATTAGATATATCATTTGGTGGTTTTGACTCAGGTTTCTTAAAATTTCTAAATGGCCTCTTTGTTGAAGTTTCTGCTACTTGTTTTTTTATTTCAACTATTTCATTTGAAATTGTTTTGAGGATCTTTTGTAGACCCTCCATATCATATGGATCTTTAGGGGTTTTCTTCTTTGAATCATATTTAAAAGGAACTTTTTTGGATTTTCTATCTTCAAGAGTAGCTTTCTTTTCTAAAGCAATAATGCGTTTCTCTACAGCAAGCGCTTCTTTCATGTTTTCAGCTAAAGTTGGTTTTGCAGCTCTATCTATAAAAATGGCTACATTGGAAGGTAGGGTTCTTATATACCATTCGCTTCTGATTTACTCACTTGGTTTAGAGTCGGTTGGAATCTTATTCAAGATTTTATTGAATTTCGAGTTAAATTCCTTGATAGGCTCTCTAGATTCTATCCTAAGATTCGAAAGATCATTGATTAATGTCGTTGTCACGCGGAATAAGTCGATCTTGCGGACAAGATAGACCTTTCTAGAATCTAAAGAAGACCTAATGACAAGCAAACCAACCAGAAACTATCTTTCTCTAAATGTGCTTTTATAAATAATGGCAAACAAGTGTGTTTAAGGCCTACCTCATGTCCAACGCAAGTTTGGGGATGCCTTTGCTCCTTTGATCCAAGTAAGTTCCTTTGTCGCAAACCTGCAAACACAAACAAGGAAAACGATTAAATAGCACCTGAATAACTAGTATTATAAAACATATTTAACATGAAATTCAAGGAATCCATGAAACAAATAACATGAGATACTTGTTGAGAAAAATGAGCTTGATTGTATTAATTCAAAAGAAGAAGAACTTTATAACCTTTGCCTTGACGCTGTATAAGCTCCTCCCAGGGTCCAACAAGAAGTCTCCTCCACTTTGACAAGCTTCACTCACTCCCCGATGAAGCCAAAAAGGTATGTGATCTCTCCTCTTAAGCTCAAATAGGAAGTCTTGATTTCACCAGCATTTACCCTAAAAAATGTTCAGCTTCTAACCTCTCTAGCCACTAACCCAATGCCTCAATTTATAGTGCAATGGAGGGCAGTTACTAGGTCCTCCTTCAAAGGGATAGAATCCTCCTTCAAAGGGATAGCTCCTCCTAACAAGGGATTAGCTCCTTCTCTTTTGGAATGCATGAACCACTTTGGAGCGAACAATCCACGTCAAAATTCCTTCTAGAAACATCTAGAATTAACCCAAAGTGAGTTTTTTAAGATAAAAATTGTGCCTTTTGACTTTCACAGAGGTACGCACCCTCCCCTTTACATACAGCGCGTATAAGTACGCAGGTACCCTGAACAAAAGGTGCGGGCCCGCAGGCAAAAGTGAGAGAAAGTGCGGAACTAGAGTTACATTGCTTTATTGATGTCTTTCTCTCATTTCCAAAGCTTGTTTTGAAGAGCTGAGGTCTGATACTTGCTTAGGAGGTTGGTATATGTGGTGATAGACCTATACTAACTGCAAATAATCAAGGTGACGATATTTTTGTATAACAGTCACTAAAGATCTATCAACGCCATACTTAGTGAGAAATTGTTCTTGAAAAATGTTCCAGCTGGTAATGGATCCAGAGGGTAGGGAAAAATACCAAGACCCAGTTGATCCTTACAAAGTATAAGGGAAAAGCCTAACGACAACATCTTCCTGTGTCACTCCTTTTAGATTAACTGATAACATGAAATTTTTAATATGTTCTTCGGCTAATGTCCCAGCATCTAGATTAAATTTCGGCAACCATTTTTCAGGAGAATCTGGTAATAGATGTAATGGTGCAGGCATAGTGACTGCACTAGGACTATTCCATGGATTCTGAGCCCTCGTAGAACTAATAACAAATGATATTGCTGATGAAATTCCAAGTGTTTGGGAGGAGTTGGTATTGAAGATTGAATAGGTTGGGATGTTGAAGTTGGTGATCCCTGCTGAACAACAATGTGTAATGGAAGAGTGGATGGTTGACTTCACACTGGAGAAGATGAAATGGAGGATGATGATGAGAAGGTCTCACTGTCTGATCCTTCAGTGTTCTTTTTAGCCTTTTTCCTTTTCGGTAAAGGAAACTCAGTAGGTTCAATACCGAGCTTTCCACTTTGAAGTCTAGTGAGAGGGTGAGGTAGATTGAATTGCGAAATCTCACTGCCTTGAGAAAATTCAAATTTCTGTGGTGATATCGAAAAGCCTTGAAGTTTCTGGATGAGAGACTGAACTTCAGGAGACTCAGGACTTAATCGATCTAGAGTATGATGGGATTGAGCAGTGGTATTTGACTCCTCTTCTTCTCGTTTGAATACTGGTGTTCCAAAATGTAAACGAGAGGTCCGAGGTGAGGTGGAGGGAGATTTACTCTCAGAATGGTCTACAGGTTTTGATTTACTCACCATTCATAGTTCATGCTCTCCTTCAAGTGCCAAAAATGTTGATGCCTCGAAAATCGCTGCAAAAATATCAGGGAAAACCACCCGATCCGAACCTTAATGCAGCTCCTTTTCCGTTTGGTGTGGTGGCTCCGACTGGAAATAATGGGACGAGTTTCCCAATGATGAATAAAAGGGGATGGATAAATGAGTGGTTTTCCAATAAAATGGTAATGGATGAATGATTTAATCTAAAAAGTAAAAATATGAATAACTATCCTATCCCGAGAAATTTTTGTTTTTAGTGTAACGTTTGATAATCTTTATCCACAAACAGGCATATAGATGACTATATTGGTAAACAAAGACATTCATTCATATGATAATTACTTTGTTCAAATAGTTGAACAAAGTAATCATTAAAACGTTATTACACTTATCCTTTATATATCACTTATACATATATGACTAAAAGAATAGAATTCCTTAAACATTCAATAGTGAAAAATATAAGGATTGTTGTTGGAAACACATACATATATTCAATGATAGCAAGAGTAATCAAATGACGATTCACATGAAAGAATGAAACAAGATCATAGATAATAGTACCATATGTGCTGTGAATCATTCCCGATATCAATCGCATTCAAATTCCTTTTTCCAACTTAGAAATACTTTCACATCAAGGCAATAGTGCACATCCCATCAAAACTTTCTTCGTTAGAATTTGGAATAATGGTCCAGTATTTATAAATAATATACTAGAAGCACAATAGTGCAACTTCCAGGTTTGAGTTTTATACAAAAACTGAGGACCCTTTCTAAATGCATGAAAGGGTCTATAAATACTAATTAAACTAACTAACTACAAAAATAAAATGCTATTTAATTGGTACAACTAAATCTTGAATATCTTCTCCACAGCAGGTTTGTTGGTAGTCGGCAGCATGATTCATTGTTTCGGTTGTTCTCCCTTTGAATTGAGTTGGCATACTAAAAGCATCGGTTTCAATTCTGGGGGGCGACTGAGATGAGAATGGAGTTGAGCTGAGTATGTGGCATCATGTATTTCAGGAATGATACAACTGATCGCATCGGTTAAACACTTGAGGGTGGCCCTTTGACTGTATGGTTTTACTAAGAAAAACCAATAGGTATTCGAAGTTAAATTTTGGATGCCAGCAACTAATCTTCCACTCTTCTCCAACTCTTAATTGCATGCTTGCTCCAATGTCTTAGCTGACAGTAATTTACCTGGGGTGCATTGTGAAATCATGTTAGACAGATAAAGAGTGTTATTAATTAGCTCAATTAAATTACTTGTGGATAATCTACATCTAGAAACCTCTCTCTCTTCTTTCATCAGCTGTGACTGCCATTCTAAGAAAAGGATCTCCTTGTGTGATTCTAGGATTTTTGGTAGATTTGTTGCCTGCCCCTCATTGGTGTCTTGCCAAGCAAGAAAATTTGTCAGAGTCTCATCGGCCTATTCCAAATCCTGCCTAGCATCGACTGATTTGTCAACTATTGATGTTGTTATATCACAAAGGGGCTCAACCAGAGAGATGTTATGACATAACAATCTTAACTATGTAATCAATGCCTTGTTAATTTGTAGCGCTTCGGACTTGAAATCGGCAGGTTGTGGAAGACTCTTCAACTTCTCCACTTGAAGTGACAGCTAAGCAATTTTCTCATCTTTCGTTTTCATCATTAGTTCATTCATTGTCTTTAACCTGGCCAATGCTTCGGATAATTCTTTCTACTTTTGTATTGCGCTTGAGTCTATTCTCTGTTTCTCATCAAGCAATTGTTTATTCAATTGATAGTTTAATTGTTGTTGTGTTGATAATCGTTGTTCCAACTGTTCAATTTTCTGTTGTGCTTCAGACACCTATGATTGCAACAAAACAATTGTTTGGTCCTTTTCTTTAAGTAGATTACTTACTTCCCATGCCTTGTCCATAGTGACTGTCGAATAAGCTCCGGCATACTGAGAAAGATTTGTCAGGTCATCGAAAGGGTTAAACTCTTCTTTCCATACTACATTAGCTGTCTCTGTTTGCTCTAGAAACAGGGAAGATTGATCAAGTCTTCTCCTTTTCCTCTGTCTTTTCACTACAACCCTGTGTTTGGGACTGTAGAAGACATCGAATGGAGGTATATCCTCCACCAACAAAATAATTTGATCGGAGGGATCTTTTGGAATCATTTCTAAATCCATGCTAGGTGGTAGGCCGCTGGTTCCTTCATTCGAAACCTTTGTTGACGTTGTATCTTGTCCATCTATTACTTTGGGTGTATTGGCACCTTTTGGACCTTCCAGATTGCTTATAATGGAGTCAAATTGTTGCCATTCTTGGAGTAGTTTAGGATCAATCTGGGTATCCACATTGATATTTTCACTGCCCTTATCCTGCTCCTTTTATTTCTCTTTCTCCCGCTCTTTCTCTTGCTCTTTCTCCTGTTCTTTCTCTTGCTCTTTCTCCTACTCTTTCTCTTGCTCTTTCTCGAGAATCTTTGATACAGCAGGAGGTTTGTAAATGAGTTGTTGTTTAGGTTCACTTGATTGTGTTTTCAATGTAGTAGCTAATAAGTCCAGAGGTAGAGTTTGCAACCTCTGTTCTCTGAGCTTATTGAATTCTACTAGCCTTTCATCGTTATATCTCATTTTGGCCAATGCCTGTACCTGGAATAATGGCTCTTCCGAAGAAAACAAGTCATCAAAATCATCTTTCTCATGATCAAACCTTGTAAGTTTGGCCTGTTCAAGCACATTATAGGCAACTTTCCTTGGATCAAATTGCCTATTAGGAATGGTTGCAAGGTTGAGCATGTTTATTTTCTCTGCTTCCTTCTCCACATGCTTGTAGTCGTGCAAAGTATAAACACCGCATCTCAAAGGAAAAGTAGGCCAAGCTTGCTTTTTTGAAATCCTAAGAGTCTTGGATGTTCCTGCAGTTGTAATTTGATAGGCCAATTCTCGGGCTAACAGCTTGTCAGGTATGTACAGAGGAAGGACATGAGGTTTTGCAAGGCTACCAAAAACCCTTATGTATGTGAACTTATCTTCCCCAAACCAGTTTCCTAGAGCGGTTAGGTCAATCTTTGCTTCCGAAGAAATCTTTGGGGAAAGGTTATCAAAAATGGCACGATAAATAGGCAACATAAAACCATTACAGATTTGGTACAAGTGGTCCTTATAGTGCGCTTTCCACAACTTTTGGTGATAAATGTGAATTGGCATAGGGTCTTGTGAAGTCCATCTCCACCCCAGTACAGGAAATTCAGAGTTGAAACAAAGAGTATCTAAAATATAAGCACTAAAATAAAACGGAGGAATAGACCTATCGGTCACGCGAGTTTTATTTCTAAACTCAAGAATTGCAGTGGCTAATTTATCTAACAATATATTTCCCCAATCCATTATTTCACTGTTAATTGTCGCTTCCATTAAAGGAACCATTTCAATAGTGAATTTTGTAGAATCATGTAATCCTCAAATTCTACACATCATTGCCCCGACATAACAGTAAGGAGAACATAATGAATCTACAGAGTACTTACCTGAAGATTCATGTTTGTGCCTTGCGGGGTTCTGTCTCCACTCCCGAATTGGGGCCGATTCAGTCTCATTCTCACTTGCGAACTTATCAAGAAATGCTTTATTGTATTTATTTTGAAGTTCAGGTAAGTGATACATTTTCCTTAAATCATCAAGTTGAAATGAGCCGAAGACCCTTCCGTCAACTGTGCAAAATGTTCTGTTTAAGACAGGGATTTTCTCTACTACCCATCGCACTACATCAGTGTATGGAAGAATTTTTTCACGAGCTGCTATTCGGTGTAGATATGAGTCTGCTAAATCTTTCAGGGAAGCCTCTGATTTTCTAGTTGAATCTGCGGTAGCTTGTACTGATATTGTTTCAGGCTCCTCTGCTTCAATTAGATTATATATGCTTTGACAGCTTGTGTTTCCAAGGCCAAGACACGTAGTGTCTGAAATCAATCCCTTTTTGCTGGGTCCTGGACCAGTGGTGGATTTCCCTATTACTACGGGAGTCGCAGCTGTCGCAAATCTCTTGGATTTCTTTCCCATTTGGCTTGAACTTGTTGTTTCGGCGGAGCTCTGCGCAAGGAATAAAATGAACGTAATACAGAGAATAGGTGGTGTGAGCCAATATGAAATAATTATATCAATTAGCAAGTAATGAAAGATTAAAATAATACTGCCGCAGATACAATCTCAAGGGGGATCTCGGCATAACTACTTTATTAATTGGCCGCTTAACCTGTCAATCATTTTAAATACCCATCATATCGTTTATATGCCGAATGATTCATTCAAGCATGGCTTGAGTTTTTTGGCGAATAATCACAAGTAAATCGCTATCGGGAACGGGGAGGCTTTTAATAATAATCCAAAATAATGCATGAAAGCCTTTTAAATCTATTTTGAAACTCGTGCCTTGCTTTATCGGATCGCAATTGGAGATGTGCTCGGGTCGTAACCTTTATGTTATTGCAAAAATCGTCGATCCCCGATAGCGATACACCTTATTGCATCGAGAGATTTTAAAGGTGTCTTAACATGTGCTACGTTACATCCCCCGATTGCCGATAGCAATATCGCATCGGAGAAATAGTGGGAGGGCCTTTTGTTATATTTGCTTGCCTTTCCCGATAACCGATAGTTATTCACTTTTCGGATCAAGGTAAATCAATGGGTCTTTATATTATGTTTTCCTTTTTGTTGCGATATGCGATCTTGCAATCGCTTTATCGCAATAATAAAGAATTATATATTTACTCATAAGACCGATTTCATATTTTTTCAAAAGATTTATAATATATCGTTTCTTTTGGACCTTTTGATGAAGGATTTTTTAATGATGAGTTGATACCAGTTTTAGTCACACATCTATGTTTAAAAATGACCCATTTCATATTATAGTTAGAAAGAAAATTTTTATGAAATGGGGGGTTGTTGTACAACACAACAGTGACCTATAAATCAACAACCGCATCAATTGTTTTTGGAAATTAGAAATTCAAGTTCAGTAAGATTGAAGAAACTTGTGAGAAGCATGGCCAATAAAATCTCAAGTTGAATACGAAAAAAAATTATTACAAGACAAGATAAATATATTAATTTAATTTGGCATATAAGATGTTTAACTCAAGCTACCTAATATTATATCAAACTTACATTTAGCTATCATAATTTGACATTACTAAAAATTAGAGTTATCATCCATATAGAGTTCTAATTAATTTTGTTGTAGATGTAAATTACTTGAAAATTAGAAAAAAACTTTTAAAACATTTTTCAACATTGTATAAGCCTTAAATAATAGTGAAACTTTGATATTACCGAAAATTTCCATTTAATTATTATCAAAATTATAATAAAAAAATCCGTTTACAACGATAACCTATCAAAACATATTTGAACAATTAATTTGTTAACCAATCGATGCGAATCAAGGCAAAGGCGCGCGTGGGCATGGACTTATAAGATGTGTGATTCATACATATAATTTTGTAATCAATGATATCTTGTGTGATTAAAATAGATGGCTAGAAGTCTCGTTTTTTATTATTAAATTTGTATTTATATTGTTAATAAAAATGAATTTAATGGGGTTAAAAATTATAGTTTTAATAACTAATATCTTTATTTTGATTATTTAAATAAAATGGTAAAAAAATTATTATTACGTCTTTCTGATTTTGTTTAGAAAAAGGTTGTAATGCCCTATTATAATAATAAACTAAAATAATAAAACATAAAGATTGTTTTTATTAATTCTTGTTGGGTTGTTAAGGTAAATTTGAACTACTCAAGTGGTTTTTCAGCTTTTAGTTTTAAGAATCCATGGCATTTATGTGGAAGATATCTTATTTAAAGGGTAAAATTAAACTAACTTAGATCCATGTTAATTCTCAATCTACCAAGCGCATAGATTTTATCTCTGTCTGTGCTTGGTATATATGGAGTTAAGATGGATCAGAGCGATCTACCAAGGTTTAAATGTGTTTTTGAATATATAAATAGATTCAACTCCTTTAAAAACCTCACAAAGCATTTGGATTGTGCAAATTACACAACTCGAAATTGTGATTGATCCTCTAGCCTAGTATGAAAGAGATGTTGTAATGTGCTCTCTTGTTAAACATTTTGGCTTGGTTCAATTACATTAATAACAAAAAAAAAATGAAAAAAAAAACAAAACTAATAATTATTTTTATAAGTAATTATAATTAATAATTAATCTAGCTAAGATCCATCTTAATTCAAGATCTACTAAGTATCTAGAAGAATCAAATCTCTTGACGTGCAAATTTCTTTTACAGTGAAAAAATGGTTCCTAGCTAGAGCGGGTGAGATGGTGATTTGCCATCCATCCACCTAGGTTCATGTCTCCCATGACATGTTAAGGATCTTGTGATGAGGCTAGAGGAATAAAAGGCCCAAGGGTAATGAAGACATGACACATAAGTACTTACCAATTCTTGCTAACTCATATATTCCTCATATATTTTGCTTGTCTGGGTGGTATTCATAGATCCTGAATTAAGATGAATCTAGGCTAGTTGTAATTAATCTCACAAATATATATCTAATTTCAAGAAAATAAAATAAAATAAAAAATTAGACTTCAATATTGAAAATATAAACATGTTTGTATTACTTAGTGGAACAACATTTTGTTGCCTAAGGTTTTTTATTTCAACTTAAAGTGGATGAGGATTTGTTGATTTTTTTTATATAGAAAGCTCAACATATGCTTACTCTTATCAAGGGTTGTAGTGTATTATATATTTGTTAGATTGTATTGACTTTAAAAAATTAGAAAAAAAAAAAAAAAAAAAAAAAAAAATTCATGCCAAGTGGCTCTCTCCCACCAATTTCCTAAGGATGTGAGATTATTTTAATTCTAATAAGTTCCTCCATTATTATTTAATAACATTTATTTATATATAAGAAAATTTTATTTACCCAAACTGATCTATTTTACAATAAAATGTATATTTTTTTAAGTTAAATTAAGAAAAAACAAGTTTATTAATATAATTATGCAAATAAAAAACTTTATTAAAATTTCCAACAAATTGTTTGACCACAAATGTCAAAATATACTAGAGTAAAATTACATCCCATACTTTTTTCAGTAGAAAATTGCATCATATACCTAACATTATATTCCACCACCAAATGTAAAATATTTGATCAACAGTTTTCAATGTTGAAAGTCCCTTCGTCCAGCGTAGGCGAAAGCGAATGAAGCCGACGCGCCAGACCCAAGTTCACCACCACCACCACCATCACCCACCCACCAATATATTCCAAAACCATTTCACCAAACCATTCGCTTCTACTGCTTCCCATGGCTTCTACTGCTTACATTTCTCTTCATATATTTTTCATTTACACGGTACATCACAATTTTTGTTGAATCGGATTTGTCACGTAATGTTACACAGGAGCACTTCCATGTGATTCTAATGACTCGTCATGCCTAATACATTCAAACCCCGCGTGCAAGATGTGTTGTAACTTACTGCGTGCCCTCCATTGCCGACAAAATACTCTCTTTTTGCTCGGAAATTCCATGCGATGAAGGTGAAATCAGGGTTGGATCATGGTTGACAATGATTGATTTTCAAATTAAGGCAATATTTGTCACAATGTGACATTAGACCATGGTTGATTTTCGTATTAAGACAATCTTTGTCACAATGCGATGTTGGACCATGGATTTATAATTTATAAACCCAAGGAATTATTCATATTAAAATCCAAACGAATTAAAAACTCAAGGGATTAATATTAAAAACCAAAGGTTTAATATTACAAACCCAATGAATTAATAGTATAATCCCTTAGGATCATTAACGCAAGCAAACAACAAACCAAAGGGATTAATATTAGAAACCCTAGGGAATAAAAACCTAGGAGATTAATGAAACCAATAAGTTACTAATATTATAAACTCAAGGGATTAATACTAACAACCAAAGGGGATAATATTAAACCCAAGGAATTTAATATTGTAAACCCAAGGTATATAAACCATAATATAAATATTATAAACCCTAAAACAAACATGGTTGAGACAATCTTTATGAGAATGCAGTGTTGGACCATGGTTGACCAAGCTTTAAACCATACCCCTCCACCCCCCCATACTCTTCCCCAATACTTACCTCCCTCCATCAATCAATGCCCGCTAACAACATCTTTGAACCCTACCCCCCATCCATTTCACGTACCCCACCATCCCTAGTTAAAGCCATGGGTGGTCAATTCAACCACTCTTTAATAAATAAAATAACAATATTCCTTAAATGTAAAAAAAAATCTATGGATGCACAAGAATCCTATTAATCAATTATTAACTAAATCATGATAAACTTTAATTCATTAATTAATTACAAACCAACCTAGATCCATCCTATCTCCGGATCTACCGAGCATTGTGAGGGATCAAATCTCTTTTAACTCTAAAAGAGGTTTGCACCTCAAGAGATTTGATATCTCTAGGTGTTGGGTAGATCCGGAGTTAAGATGGATCTAGGTTGATTTAATTATTAATAATTGATATTATATTTATTTAAATTTTATAATTTAATTTTAATTTTATGTAATTTGACCCATTGAAAATGTTTTAATTAAAATATAATTATTTATTTATATTTTATATTTTTAATTGTATTGTTTGTCTTGTTATGTAATTTGACCGAGTAAAAAATGTTTACATAACATAACATCACATCACATAACATAACCTTCCAACATCTCTTCCACGTTGGGCTAAAGAGCCCCTGGCACAATTAGGATTAAATGTCTATCAATTAAGTAATCATTAATCAATCTTAACCATTAATTAATCATATAGCGTAATAGATCATAAAATACTAGCATACTGATGTGAGGTGGGTATATATCTAGCATGCATATACCTCATACATATACTAATAGACACTAATAGGCGTATCACATCAAGGAATCTCACCGTGGGTAGGTTAACAACTTAATGTAGCACAATAAGATAAGGAAGTGGGCAATTTCCTACCACATATCTATCCCTTGGGAGATAGTGATAGCCATGTTTCTCTCCTCTACTATTTGAGGAAATAGTTAGTCCCACTCTCCACTTTGTCCCCCTACCCCCTTATGCTTTCCTTCCCACCCCATTTGGGGTATCTTAGGTAACCAAATTAATTCTTGTTTATTGATTACATTATTTTTGTTGGCTTTGTATCTTTTATTTTTTATTTGATTAATGTAGACTATTTTACTTTTGCATATTATTTTGGTTGTATTTAATTTATTGAATTAAAAAATGACTAAATGGTGGATCCAATAACAATCGATAAAACACAAAATAATAATGGTTTCTAAAGAAAAATATTAATAGGTTTTCCTTTATTATTCAAGAGAGATTCTAATTGGGCCTTTCTTCCAGTAACAGCCGTTTTCTACCAATGTTAGGCATTTATGATCATTTTTATGTTTAATATGACATTGACACATAACATATAGTAACATGTCAAATATTGATGAACATTAATATATCAATGTTAGTAAACATGAACAAGAGGCATACGGACATTAGTTGAAACCTTATCATGTTACAATTAACCAAATGTACCAACACATAACTAAAAGTGGCATGCCAAAATAATCTCACAACTACCACTTCCAAGTGGATCCAAGAGGCACTATTAGCAATTCACACACACCCACCCCACCATCCCCATACACATAGTACATGGCTTGGGAATGACACTGTCATTTTTAATTGAAATACTTCCCCAAAGTGGAACATGAGATGTTATGCACTATTAACAATCCACACACACCCACCCCACCATCCCCCATACACATAGTACATGGCTTGGGAATGCCACTACCATTTTTAATTGAAATACTTCCTCAAAGTGCAACATGAGATGTAAGGATATTAGATGAAGCTTTATTGTATTGCAATTAACCAATTCTACCGACACTAATAAAAATGATTTATTGTTATAATGGAATGATCAATATTAATCTCAAAGATTATGCTAAGCCCAGAAAGTGAAATATAGAAAATCTATGTTGAATACTCTAAAATAGTAAAAGAAAAAATTCTGATTAAATTACTAAAAAAATCAATATTATGAAAAAATATAAAATATTTCAAAATTTATAATATGAATTAAACTTTATAATTAATTTCTAAATATAATAATCTAGAAAGAAAAATAAATTCAAAAAACAATAATACTTAGATAGAGTATAAATGTATCATACCAATACATGCTAAAACTTTAAATACTAACCCATAACAAAAATTATGACTGAGAATAATGATACAACCAATTTTATAAATTATACACTTTCCTGCTTTATATCATATATCCAAAATAAGGTGGTATCATTTAGATTATGCAATTCATTTCCCAGATTAAAAGCCACTCAAAAAAACGCAATTTGCTAAAAGTTTTAACATCTCTTAAACTTCTCTCTTAACCATGGTGTGTTACAATAATATTTGTGCTCCATTCATGGATAATTTTATAAGTGATTGAAAAATTTCCCACTTTTCATAATAATAATAATAAATCATATAAAATAAATTGTTGATCTCAGTACAATAATAAATTTTAGAAAAAGTAATCTCTCCAAGTAAATAATTGCTATAAATACCTCCATCCTACTATACCAAAATCTCACTAACCATAAGATAACTACACCTTTACTCATTCCAAAATTTTACAAAATACCAAAATCTCATCAACCATAAGATAATTCCAAATTTAACCATTCAAAAAATTTACGATTCCAAATTTAACCATTCAAAAGAATTACGAACATACCAAAATCTTGTCCATCATAACATAATTACTGCTTTTTCTAACTAATAATTCTTGAAAAAAATAATAATAAAAAAATGTGATTAGGATAAAGAGGAGAACGACCTTGATAATAATACAAATTGATTATTACTTTAATAAAATGTGATTAAGATTTAAAATTAGAACCAATTTAACTTAATATTTATTTTTTAATGTTATGTCTTATTCAAAGTTTAAAAAGATTTATTTTTTATTTATTTATTTAAAATAAATTTGGTATTTTTCCAAAGATTTAATCTCTGGTACTTGCTTGATTCGGGAATCAAAATTCCTATATAATATAATATTTATGTTTATTTGATTTGGTAATAATATTTTAAAACTTATATTCCAAAATTTTAAATTTTAAGTTTTATCTCGGATCTCTCCTTATTATGAAAAGGATTATTATTTTATTTTTTTGTGGTGTTGTAATTTTTTTTTTAAGAGTATAAACCACTTAAAAGAGATATATCCATTTTTAGAAAATCCTATTCTTATAATTTATTATTTGAAATAATTAAATTTAAATTAATTTATTATATCATTAAATAAATATTTTATATTTTTTTGTCCATTATTTTTTATAAATTTAATTTATTACAATTTTAGAAATTTTATTTTTCATATCGAGAATTTTTATAATATAATAAAATATTTTTTGATAATTTGTCATTATAAGGACCATAATCCTACATTTGTATTAGAAAATATAAATCTTTCAAATATTCATTTTATTTCCAATAAATATATATAAATTGTGAGATTATTTTTTTGTTGTAATTTTGACAAGACTACATTTTCATCATGTCCAATACATCACTTCCATAAAGGAGAGAATTTATATCAAAATATGTCTTAATAAAACACCCAAAAAATACTTTAATAAAACAACCAACCATCTATCCAAAACTCCCTAAACATAATTATAAAATTAATTATAAAAATTTCCATGTTATATTTTTAGAATTTAAAATACGTTAATTTACCTGCAATAATTTACTTTTATTTTTTTACAATTTTTTACTTTAAATACTTGATTTCTTTTAGTAAACATTATTATAAAACTTTGAATTATGTAACATGAAAGCATCTCTTTCATACATACCATGAATTATGTAATATGAAAATATCTCTATTCATACAGACGATACTATTTAGTTTAAATGGATAGGATAAAAAAATATTAAAAATATAAAAAGTTTATATGGAAATGATAATGCTCATATTAAAAATTCCATGCATGAGTCCATACAATACATATATCATTTAACAATTGTAAGATATATGTGAGAGAATAATACAACATATATGTGAGTAGATGATATACGATACACATCATTTAGTAGTTACATGAGTATTATATTCACCACAGATGAAAACTAAAATAGATATTATTTAGTAGTTACATGAGTACTATAATTATTATAGATGAAAATCAAAATAGATATTATTTAGCAGTTACATGAGTACTCTATTCACCAGGGATGAAAATTAAAATCAATATAGAGGGTGAAAATTAAAACCAAAATTAATACAGAGGGTGAAAACTAACATTAATAGAGAACTTGGTTTTTTATGTAGGTAATCGATATACTCCATATAAAAGTTGTTATTTGTTAGGTGGTAGAGCTAATAGTGTCTTGCTTTCTGAAGACATTAATTACTCCCTAAATTCCAATCCCGAGTCCAATCCCCAATGCCATTAATAATATCTTTTCATATCACTTTAATATCAGAAATAGTACTACCGTTGTCGCTTTCTCTCTCTGAGTTTTTCTTTGGGTTACATGGATCTAAAGGACATCCATATAAACACTTATTCCTTTGAAATGATGTTGCACAAAATGTGGAAAATTGTGTTCCTCCTGAGATTTGCACACAAAGGTTACGAAACATCCAAAACAACTAGATTATATAGATTAGAGAGTTCTTCAGGAATTTGTCCAATCAAATTATTATTGGCCAAGTCTAATTGTTCTGAAGTAGATATATTACCAAGAGATGTATGAATTGACCCTTCCAATCAATTGCCAGATAAATTTAGCAATCGCAAGCTATTTAAAGTTCCCATGTTTATAGGTGTGTCCTATAAGATTATTACTAGACAAATCAAACATCGTGTTTGTAGGTAACAGGTAAGGGAGAGTATATTCACTATGTTTCATCTCAATTGTCATTTCTCCATCTACTTCATAAAATGAAAATTTGTTTACAAATCCTAAAAATCTTTCCAAATGTAATAACATTCTTCACTAAATTTATTGTTGAATAAATCCAACACATACAATTTAGTAAAATTTGTTATTCATTCAAGAATCTCACCATAAAAATTATTTGTACCAAATTCAAAATTTAAAACACTAAAAAAATATATATATAAGAAATAATAAAATGTTACCTTATAGGTTGATTTCTCCTTAAATCTAATAACTCAATCCCAGTAAAATTAAAGATACTTGGAGAGTGCCATAGAAGTTATTAGTGTGACAAGAAAAATAAGTTAAGAAAGTACAATTGCCAATAGTTTTAGGCATTGGTCCTAAATTATTTTTGATAAATCTAAATAGCTCAGAAAGATTAGTTTAGAAATATTATTGGGTATAGTGCCAAAAATATTATTACTATATATATAGAGAAAATATTATTACTATATATTTATGACTATAATTACAATGCCGTGTTTACCAAGCCAATGCCTACGATTTGTGAGTGCGTATAACTCCAAATACAGGACAAACACGAATCTGGTTGCTTATTTTGTACGTAACTCCGTGTAAAAAACAAACCTGATAAATGTATATAGACATGCCTCATACGAGATTTGAGTTGTGAAATGGTACGGCATTGGAAACATCCAAAGAGACATCTCCATATGGGTGTAGCCCAACAGAGAGAAAAACGGGCTCATCATCTTCGAGGGGAACTGACTAGTGGGGTCGAATAAATGAAAAAGTGATAATATATAAAATAATAATAAAGTTGATATAGTTTAAGTTGGAGTTATTCTTTTTATTTTGAATAAA
>APFE031674391.1:0-27144 GCA_000404065.3 Pinus taeda | reverse complement strand
TTTGAAGAATTTTGCAAGAAGTGTGGTATAGCACGGCAGAAGACTACTCCATATACACCTCAGCAAAATGGAGTCACGGAAAGAATGAACAAGACGTTCATGGAAAGGGCAAGAAGCATGCTCAGTGGTGCCGGGTTAGGACAGGAATTCTGGGCAGAGGCGGTGGATACTGCATGTTACTGGTCAACAGGTCACCTTCATCAGCGTTGGAGGATAAGACTCCACAAGAAGTATGGACTGGTAAGAAACCCTCTCTTTCACATCTGAGGGTATTTGGATGTGATGCATATGTACATGTTCCAAAGGAGAAACGAACCAAGTTGGATAGTTAATCTGAAAAGTGCATCTTTATTGGGTATAAGGATGGTTTAAAGGGTTATAAGCTTTGGAACCCAGTCACAGGAAGGTTGTGTACAGTCGAGATGTGGTGTTAAGAGAGGTGAAAGGTGTTATCAAACATGAAGTCCAACCAAAGGAACCTGTGAAGATAGAGTTTGAACTAAAGGAGGAAGAATCAGACTCTGTAGCAGAGGAGGAATCAGAAGATGAAGAGCCACAAACTCCGGCTGTGAGAAGATCAGCTCGAGAAAGAAGGCAGCCAGCAAGTATAATCCATCTGCTTTCTGTTCAAATTTTGCTTTGTTTGTTATTGATGATGATCCCAGAACTGTGAAGGAAGTAGTGGATTCAGAGGATGGAAAACTCTGGAAGAGGCCATGGTTGATGAAATGGCATCTTTGCACAAAAATGAGGCTTGGGATCTGGTGGAGTTGCCGGCTGGAAGGAAACCCATTGGCAGCAAATCGGTGTTCAAGAAGAAGACAAATGCAGAAGGGAAGGTGGAGAAATACAAAGCTCGGCTGGTAGCAAAATGTTATTCCCAGTGTCGGGAATTGATTTTGGTGATATTTTTTCTCCTATTGCCAAGGTAACTTCTATTATATTACTTTTATCTATTGCTGCTGCTTTTGATTTTGAGGTAGAACAGATGGATGTGAAGACAACATTTCTTCACGGGAATCTGGAAGAGGAAATATACATGAAGCAACCTGAAGGCTTTGCGGTGAAGGGTAAGAAAGAACTGGTATGCAAGTTAAAGAACTCTCTGTATGGGTTAAAACAGTCACCAAGGATGTGGTATTAGAAATTTGATATATTTACACGGGGACTTGGCTTCACCAGAAGCAAAGCAGATCACTGTGTGTATTTTAAATTAATTTTTGACCATGTTATTTATCTGGTCTTGTATGTGGATGATATGTTGCTGGTTGGAAATGACAAAGAAATTTTCCAGGATTTGAAGACCCAGTTGTCCTACAAATTTGACATGAAAGATCTTGGTGTTGCAAACTATATTTTTGGCATGGAAATTAAAAGAGATTGGGCAAAGAGGAAGATCTAGTTAAACCAGAGGAAGTATGTAGAGGCAATACTACAAAGGTTTAATATGCAGGATAGTAAACTGGTGAAGGTTCCTATTCCTGTAGGTGTGAGGTTATCTGTTGAACAGTGTCCCACGACAGAAGAAGAGGAAGAGGACATGTCCCGTGTTCCATATGAAAGTGCAATCGGTAGCTTGATGTATGCAATGGTCTATACTAGACCAGACATTGCACATGCAGTGGGAGTATTGAGCAGGTTTATGTCAAAACCAAGGAAGGAGCACTAGACAGCAGTGAAGCAGGTTTTCAGGTCTTTGCGTGGCACTAGTGATTATGGTTTGTGCTACCTAGGAAGATCAGGATTGGACAGAAGGTTGGATATTCATGGCTTTATTGATGCAGATAGCGATGGAGATCTGGATCAAAGAAGATCTACAAGTGGGTATGTGTTTAACCTATTTGGAGGTGCAATCAGTTGGATGAGTAAGAAACAATCTGTAGTGGCACTATCAACTACAAAGGCAGAATAAATGGCAGCCACTCATGCAAGCAAGGAAGTAGTTTGGTTGCAGAGATTGTGTTCAAGTATGGGGTTAGTATAGGGAGCTATAAGGATAGAATTTGACAGCCAAAGTGCAATTTTCTTGGCAAAGAACCCTACATATTCAAAGACAAAGCACATTGATGTTCAGTATCACTTTGTGAGGGATATGATAGAAGACAAAAAGGTGTTGCTAGCGAAGGTGGACACTTTGAAGAATACTATAGATGCATTGACAAAATATGTGAGCTCTGAGAAGTTCTGTTGGTGTAGAGAAACAATCGGCGTTGCAGGGCTGGATAAATGACTAAGCTCTCCTGTGGAAAGAAAACAACAAGTGGGAGAATGTTGGGTTGTGTTATATTCTTTCCATGACTAGTTGACATAGTTAATTGGGGAATTAGAAGGGGGGCAGAGCCCCCCCTTCATTGTGATGATTGCATGGTTTTTGGTCCATGGTATTGGATGCGATGGTTTTCGGTCCATGGTATTGGATGCTTCGGCATGTATAAATATGTATTGTAACATTGAAAGGAACATAATGAAAAATCAAGCTGGTAGTCCCGATTCTAAGATCCAGGGGAAAATCTCTATGTATATGTGTTTTATGTGTTATGCTCTCGCATTATTTATTTTCTGTATTTTAGAATTCGTATGCAGGTAATTTCTGTATGGGGTTAAAACCTACACAATTTGAGATTGTTGCTCTGAGTGCTCTGACTCATGTGTAGATCTCTCTTGGGTTTCTTCTTCAAAATGTTCTTTGGAGTTGTCATCCTATCTTATGTGCTGGGAGTTGGCTCCCTTATTGGTTCTATCTGCAATAGTTCTAATGGGACCTTCAATAATCTTTTTTCCCTATACACATGGAAAGCTCTAGGATCATCTGGTGAAAAAAGTGTCGATGCCAAATGCAACACTTGTGAATATGTTTCTACATGTAGGAAGAGGTCATCAAAGGGTCCCCTTCATGGGTGAGTGGTTTTATTGTCACCATAGTAGTAAAACTATTAATAGTGTCATCCGGGTCATACAACCTTCATGGAAATGTAGCTAATTTTAGAGATTTAATAATCTCTGCTTCTTTTCATGCATGTACAAAATCATGTAGCACAAATGCACCACATTGAAATGGAAATGTAGGCCAAATGGCCTTCTGTTCTTTCAGTCCTCTTCTTAATCCACCTTCCCCTGCTATTTGGTAGGCTATTTGTTTGGCCAATAATTTGTCAGGGATGTAATATGGGAGAACATGCGGTGAATAAATGCTCCCAAATACTCTGATATAGGTGAATGTCTCCTCCCCAAACCATCAAGCTACTGGCAAGATATCCACTTTGGCCTCTTTAGAAAACCTAGGGGAGGTTCTATTGTATATTTCTTTATGGATGGGGAGCATGACTCCTTGGAAAATTTTGTAAAAATGGGGGTGAAACTGAGATTCCCACAAAGTCTTATGGCACACATGGATAGGAAGCGGGTCTTGAACAATCCACTTCCATCCCATAATGGGAAATTTAGAATTAAAATAGATTGCATCCATTCCAAAAGCACTCATAAAAAACTGGGGATAAACCCTTAAAGAGGGACTTCTTTTTCTCCTATATTCCATAATGGCCTTTGCTAAATTATCTAACAAAATTTGAGCCTAGTTCATTATCGTTGCATTCATGGCCGCATCTATTAATGGGATCCATTCCAGAGAAAAATTGGTGCTGTCAGGTTTATTGAACAATCTACATAGCATTGTTGCTGCGAAACTAGAACGGGGAGAAATAGATGTTGTAGAGTACATACCCATTTTATCCCATTTGAGCTTGCCTTCGTTTTATGTCTAGATTTGTGTGACGTCTACTAGGTCTTCATTCTCCTTGTAAAATTTCTCAAGGAAATTTTTTGTTGTAGAGCTTTTGCGTCTTTGGTAACTAGTACATGATTCACAGGTTGTCTACTGAAAAAGACCCTATGACCTCTTTCCTGTGATTCCTGAATGTTTCGTATACAATGTCTTCCTCGTCAATTACCCACTTGACCATGTCAATATATGGGATTATCTTTGGTCGTGCAGGGAAGAGCATGATGTCTCGAAATAGGAGGCATCAGATGACTCTTGGGAATCTTCCATGGCCTTTGTTTCCAGTGACCTTGGGTGCTCTTCTTCTAATAAATTGTACATAGCCTCCCCAGTTGTAGTTCCTTCATCTCTGCTACATGTAGTATTGAAGAAAAGAGGAATCTTTTCTAATTTCTTAGATGAATCTGCCTTCCCCTTTTTTCCCATTGTTTCCAACAATGCTCCCTGTAGATTTTTCCAGAGATGGAGCAAAGTGGAAGTTATTAGATAAACACAAGTAAGAATGACAATGAGAATGAATGATACATATAACCTGAAAAGGTGACAAGAAAGGAATTTTAATTAAATGTAGATGAAAAGGTGTTGTATCACATTGAGCCACTTTCTATCATAAATTCGATTAACCTATATGAAATAGCTACCAATGGTCCATTATGTTGAGCACTGGGTTCCCCACGTAAGAGTTTTGGGGCTTAAAGCCCAAAGTTTTTCGGTCAAATTGTGATGTAAAGTCTCCACAAAGTGCGCGAAGCACAAATTATGGAGTCAAGTCAAAGGATTGTCTGCCCCTTTGTATGTAAAGTGATAGATTGTAAGGTCGTCCTACCCATGGTCCATGGACCACGGGATTGTATGAATAGAGCGAGGCTCTAAGATTTAAAGTTAGTCAAGTTTTAAAAAAGTTTTGATAGGTCATGAGTACGACATAGTAGCTCTGCGTCTGTAAGTCTGAGTCTGGGTAGTAGGAGTAGGTAGAGGCTCTGCAACTGAGTGCACAGAGGCCTAGAGTCTGCAGCTAAGTGCGTGAACCCCTGTAGCTGAGTATGTAAGGCAGGTGTCGGATTGTAACTGAAGAAAGACAAAGTAATAAAAGCTAAGTTTATTTTGAATTATTGCGTATCTGTGTATCTGTTTCTTTTATGCATCTGTTTACAGTTTAATGTTTGCGCGCATCTATATAAGTATTGACTAATAAATGAAAGTATCGGGCCCACTCAAATTAATTAATAACTATACTAAATAAGCACAGTAAGGTACAAGAGTAAGATAATACTTTGTCGCACTCCTTATAGAGCTGCGTGAAGCAGTTGCACAGGACACAAAGGTTTGATAGCTGCGCGAAGGATAAATAACTACGTGAAGCAACATAAGAGCGTAGTTTTGGTTCACAAACCTCCAGTAAACTTCATTTAGACATCCCTAGGGTGTGGAAACCTGGTTCCAACACCCTCCCATACTACCTCGAGTGAGACCTTAGTCCACGCACCACAGGCTGTCACCGAAAGGGCTGGTAGTTTTGGGATTTGTTTGGCTAATTCACTTCTAAACCTGGGTCAGGCCCTATCAAGCCAGCAAATGGTTCTGCTGCTGGGACCAAGATCTTCCTAAGGGATGCTTGATGTTAGAACACTGGAATCCATCAAAGAAAGAGCTTGAAGAATGGTTGGATAAGAATATTCATGAGTTTGCGACGCCAGAAAATAGATATCTGTGAATATCTAAGGAATAGTGTTTGGGTCACTATCTGTACACTAAAATACACGAGATTTTCTTTCCCTCCTTCCCAACGGAACTATATGAGTGGATCGCAAAGTTAACAGATAGCCAAGGAAGGTGTAGACTGGATAAACCAATAGTGTGGACTCTGGAATTAGTGCGCAGATTAGAAGCCTTGGGAAATAATATCGCGCACACTGTCAACCACTGGCTTGATTGGATTATAGGCAGATTTATCACTGAGTTCGTGATAGATACCACTGTCAGCTACAGCGAGGTAGAGTGACGCTTCCTTAAGGGACTGTGAGGTAAGTACATCAAGTCTCTGAACACTTGGATTAAAATGCTATTGTGCGAAAAATGGGTTATGAAAATAAATTGATGTCTGGGACTATGAAAAGTGGAAGACCCTATAGAAACCTGAATAGCGTAGAAATAGAGAATAGCCCTTTGATTTCTCCATGAAGGGAGAGCGAAGAAGAATGCAAAGAAGTTTCACCATTGAGCGCGGTAAGTTTTATCAAGTAGAGGATTCCGCGATTGCCACAACCACCTACACCGCCACTCTCCTCACCTTTTTCAACTCCATCCCCACCCACTCCACCTCCACCACCTGCGCAATCTAGTATGGCAAATGCGATCAAGCTCCTGGTGTTCAAAGGAGTAGGGAACGAAGATCTGGACCAATTTTGGTTCATGGTAAAAGTAGTATGGGAAGCGCATGGCGTAGCGGAAAATAATAGAAAGAAGCCAACTCTAGTTAGCACATTGCAGGATTGCGCACTGACATGGTATATTAAACATTCCAATGACTATCCGAATGCAGGGATTGCAGAAATTTAGACTGCGCTGAACAAGGAATACAATAGGCCGAAGTCAGAAACAAAATCCATTATTGGATTTAAGGAGATCGCGATGCTTCCAAGCAAGACTCCCTGGGACTTGGATCAAAGATTGAAAAGCATGATTCGCGAAACAAATATGACTCTGACTGATGAACAACACCGCACCTGGTTTGTAGCTTCATTATCGCCACATTTGAGGACTGCGCTATCACAATAGAAACTTTCCAAATAGGCGGAGGCTCTGGAAATGGCAATGAGACTGCACAAGACACCTATTCAGGATCTAATATTGGGAGTACAATAGATTCACGCTCAGTTACAGAACCTGTGTTGGGAAATGCAGAGTTTGAAGCAAGACAAGACATCGCAACCAGAAGTGCGCGAGGAAGTCTGGTGTGTTAAATATAAGGGTCAAGGACATGATAAGGATCATTGTCCAGGGTTCATGAACTACTTGGCAATAGGAGGACATATGCTGTTAAGACCAGAAGCACAAGTCAGACCCAGTGCGACACTTACATTATGGTGCACGATCTGTCAAGTAGGAGGAAAGCATAATACGGATAATTTTCACTTATTACAGAAGTATACACAGATATCGCAGTAGCTATTTTGTAATTTATGCAGATCAATGGGACATGATGAGTGCACTTGCAGAAGTTTTGAGTTAATGATGGATCAGACCTCTAATTATAGAATGCAGACCGAGATGCGAGGTCTGCATCCGAACGTGGCCATGCCGCACACTAGATTTCAGGGGCGTGGTCGAGGAAGAGGAGGAATGGGACCTAGATGGGGTTGCGGATAGTTGATTCGCTATAATTGTGGAGGGCCTAGTCATTGTGCTCGTGATTGTACAAATCCTACTAGGACATTGTGTTTATATTGTAACCAATTCAATCATGAGAGAAAGGATTGTCCTACCTTGATCACGAAGATGCGCAAGAAAGGGGTACTGCAACCCGCCCCAACCTAGAATGTACAAATGATGTGAGATGAACCCCATGAGGATGATCCCAATGTTAACATGATGCTCAGAAGTGACGTGACCATAGGGGACAATAAGGGGAAGCAGCCTGAGGAAGATACATGGGTTTGCAAGGCTCCTGCAAGGAACCTGAGTTCGATTTGGAGCGTGTGAAGGAAACCTTTATGGAAGCTATGAAGATCTTCGTGGAGGTCTCCACTTCAGGTAGCAAGGATTTACATGAATCAAAAATGGATCCTTCGATGCTCGCTACCTTTTTGGAGACATGCATGAAACTGTTGCATGACAGCAGGGCGGTAAAAGGCCTATAGGAATTGATCAATAGATGCACCGGGACAGGAGAACTGCGCATGATATGAAATGTAGGAAAGCATGCATCATGCACTGGAAGAGAAATGAGATTGATCATGCAGATCGAAGAATTCGAAATGGACCAGGTCATTTTGGACTTGGGATCCGATGCGAATGTGTTTCCAAAGTAAACATGGGAGCGAATGGGCAAGCCTGCACTACAATGGTCTCATATTCAATTACGCATGGTGAACCAGCAGAAGATCATACCTATGGGGAGACTGCAAAGAGTAATTGTCGACATTGAGGGAGCAAGTGTGTTGGCCGATGTTGAAGTAATAGAGATTGTTGATGATAGAAATCTCTATCCCGCGTTGTTAGGCATCGATTGGGCTACTGATATAAATGGAATAATTAACTTGAAGAAGTGCAAGATGATTTTTGAGAAAAATGCATTGTGTGTAGTCGTACCATTAGATCCTACTGAAGGCACATGATACATTGAGCCGGTGCGCGACGACGAAGATAATGATGATGAGCTTGATTGTATCTATAAAATAACCGAGCGAGAACAAGATTGGGTGAATTCGACTGCAGATGGAAGAATTACATCGGAGCGCGAAAGCTCCTGTACTTCAGATTCAGATGAGGAAATAGAGCGATGGTAGTATCGATTGCATGAAGTGACTATGCTTAGCTGTAATACGATGATGAGATCGTTGCACTATGTAAACACGGAGGTGCGCAATCTATCAATGTATGATGGGTTGATTGCGGTGGAAGAATTTTTGCATGAATTTGAAACTGTGGTACTGGAACAACAATGGTTTGATGCATTGAAATGGGCTCTGTGTGCTACACCCACGAAATGGTGGGACATGCATCAAGGAAAATTGGAGAGCTGGTGCGAATGTAGAAAATTGATGCGAATACAATTTGGAAAACCGTTGTTAGTGATAAGAACTAGTTCTAGGGGATAAGATAACGTGTGCACGCACCTTTGCCAATGAGTACAGATGTATAATAGGTAGCTTGTTCCAGCGTGCACTAGTTTCGAAGTTAGACCCCATAACAGGACACGATGGCAAAAAAGAAGGATCGCACTACCAATTATCAGGAAAGAAGCGTTCACCAAGATATGTGAAGTCGTAAATAGGGGACGTCAGATACAATGCACGGATTGGGACCTACGAGTTCCAGTAGTCAAATGGGCTTATTTGGCAATATGCAAAAACTAGGTCGTGAAGTCGATTCCGAGGCTGGGGATTGAAGCAAGCAAAGATATACTTGGAGAACCTCCCCAGAAGGCCCTAATTGTAGTAATGTTAGCGAACGGAACAGCACGCGAAGAACCCCCGGAAGAGATCACACAACTGCGTGATGAGGAATACGAAAATCTACAGGAAGCTATTCATTGTGGGAATGAACAATTTTGCGAACTAGAACGAAACAGGGTACTACTAAGAAAGAAGTCATAAAGTTAGGAGTCGAATTGAAAAAATAATTGCTTGAGGTAAGAACTAAAATAGTGCAACCACATGCGCACACACTTTAGGCCGAGTGGAAGAAGTACCTCCATGAATTAGTTGGTCTCATTCCATGGCTGAAGCTGCATCTTACTCAGCGCAGAAATCGGGAGAGCGCACCATAACCAGTAGCGTGCGTGAAGGATGTTTTGCAGACTATTTCAGGGGATGTGATGGCGCTACGTGAAGGTGGTATGCCCACCTGACTAACCATTGGAGGAACAATCTCACCGCTCCAGATAGTTGAAAGAGAGCGCGGGACTATAAACAAGTCTATATGGGGGTTGTGCGATAACAGGGGTACGCGCAGAGTCAGATAGTTGCAAGGTTCGCGACCGTGTACCAGGGGGTGCGCTGCCATGCGGATGGTCTATGAAGTGACTATTGATGTCACTGTTCATGACAAGATGGAGGAGTTAAAGAAAAAAGGAGCAGGCGGCAGGCAATTAAGATACGAATTAAGAGCCAGATTCGGAACGATCTGCCGTAAATCTCGCATTAATGACCTGAATAAGGGGGGAACAGTCGAATTTGAAATTAAGCAAGCCTATAAATCACAATTGGTCATCCACTGAATACCCCCTGGCATGTTGAGAATTAAGTTATCTCGCTATCAAGTAGGTATGGACCTATCAAACATCGATGCTTTGAGAGCAAGCACAATGTTTGCAACATTGCCGAAAGAGGCACAGGACCTTCTGAACAGCTTAATGTTGACAACCAAGGATGTCGCGTCGAGCTCGACGCCAACAGCGGGAGATGTACTGGAAATTCCAAAATCACCTTGAACACCGAGGCCCAAAAAGGACCCGGAGGTAGTAGAACTGGTCTGAATGTATCCGCGGAACCCGCGATTTGGTAAGTTATCTATGGAAGATAAGGGCAAGACGGTGAATCTTGAGATAAAAGAATGACTTCCAGATCTGGGCTATGTGCCCATGATGAAACTTGAATATTGGGACCTCGTGGATAACAACAACTCTCTTCCAAAATTACAACACAAGTTCCACAATAATTGAGTAAACTGAATCAGAGATTGCAAGCTTATTGCCCTTACACCAACAGTTTACACATTTGAAATCTCAGCTAGAGATAAAATCCTATGATTTGTCATAGAGCAGAATGAGCATCATAAGTTAAGCGAATTAGTAGGGGCAATGGAGCAGGAGCTTGAAGAAGTGTTGCAGGAGGCAATGACGGAGCAACAGATTGTATTGCATCACTCACAGGGATGGCAGACCGTGAAGCCTTGGTAGCGTGACTTTCCACACCGACAGAGTGACTCGACGGCAAGTCATGATGTTTGTGTTGGGGGCCTGTTGGGAATCGGGTCCCCTACGTAAGAGTTTTGGGGCTTAAAGCCCGAAGTTTTGGGTCAAATTGTGATGTAAAGTCTCCGCGAAGTGCGTGGAGCGCGAAGTATGGAGTCAAGTCAAAGGTTGTCCACCCTTTTGTATGTAAAGTGATAGATTGTAAGGTTGGCCTACCCATGGTCCACAAACCATGGGATTGTATAAATAGAGCGAGGCTCTAAGATGTAAATTCAGTCAAGTTTTAACGAATTTTTAATAGATCATGAGTACGACATAGTAGCTCTACGTTTGTAAGTCCGAGTCTAGGTAGTAGGAGTAGGTAGAGGCTCTGACACTGAGTGCGTAGAGGCATAAAATCCACAGCTGAGTGCACAGACCCCTGCAACTGAGTGTGCAGGGCAGGTGTCGGATTGTAACTGAAGAAAGACAAAGTAATAAAAGCTAAGTTGATTTTGAATTATCACGTATCTATGTATCTGTTCCTTTTATGCATCTGTTTACAGTTTAATGTTTGTGTGCATCTATGTAAGTATTGACTAATAAATGAAAGTATTGGGCCCACTCAAATTAATTAATAACTACACTAAGTAAGCATAGTAAGTTACAAGAGTAAGATAACACTTCGTCACACTCCTTATAGAGTTGCGCGAAGCAGTTGCACAGGACACGAAGGTTTGATAGTTGCGCGAAGGATAAATAACTGCGCGAAGCAACGTAAGAGCACAGGTTTGGTTTGTGAACCTCCAGTAAAATTCATCTAGACATCCCTAGGGTGTAGAAACCTGGTTCCAACACCATCCCATACTACCTTGGGTGAGACCTTAGTCCGCACATCGTAGGCTATTTCTGAAAGGGCCGATTGTTTTGGGATTTGTTCAGCTAATTCACTTCTAAACCTGAGTCAAGCCCCATCAAGCCAACACCTTATCACTACTTTTATTGCTCATTAATGTATTTCATCACAAAATGGTAAGGATGGCTTTGAAGGTGGTAGACTTAAGTTGCGAGAATGTCGATTTTGCGATTGTGACGCAATGTCGTAAATCATATTTCACATGTTTTATTGTGTGCTTTCTTAAAGTTCCTTAAGTTACTACGAGATGGGAGATGTGGGATAAGTGGTGTGTTCTTAATTATTTAAATCTATTTACCTTATAAAGTGATTTTCATCACACAATGGACTTTAATCATCATTTTATGATATTGGGTTCTATTGGGTCCAGGCTTTTATAGCATTTCGCAACATCACACAGTTCGTAAGATTTCAGACCTTTCCTAAGTGTTCTTACATGATGCGATAAGGTTGACCATCTCATCGCAATATCACATTTCGTATGTTTAAACATGCTTTGTGAGAGTGCGCCCTTTGTGAATGACTATATGCGATACAGGATTTATTTTAATAGGAAATGCCTCAGGTATTATCTTTTTTTAACTAAAAATCTTAATGATATTTAAGTTAAGTGCGATGATTCTTTTAATCGATTTTCATGAATGTTTCTTGTTAATAAGGCTTTTGACACACTTGGTCGAGCGATATGTGAAAAGGCGAGGATTACTAGCTTTCAAAGGGTTTTAACTCGATATCTTGCTTTATTAAAAAATCTTAAAAGAAAGTGTCTAAGTGCTAAATTTCTTTTTCAAGGACTTTATCATGGGTCCCCATTTATTAATAGAATATGATCTATTATACTAATAAATGGGGGAGGTTCTAGAATAGCACAATAGGCCTTTGGGAATGAAACTTGAGACCACCACTGCCCCAAACTTCGAAATCCATCCAACAAACCAAAGCCCAAAATCGAGATAAACATCCCAACATACCATGGCATCCAGAAAAAGGCAAGGCTAGGCTGAAAACCACTGTCATAAGCCAACAAAACCATGCCACCGACAACAAGAGAACCATACACCAACATGCAATGCCATCATGGAAAATTTTAGGGGCTAATATTCGTAGGTGGGCTAATTTTCCATGCTTTTTCCAAAAAAAGATTCACTAATTTCCATTTTTTCTAAAAATTATTTGCCCAAATTTTATAGTATAAAATTATTTTACATTAAAATTCGCCGGAGTTTTGTAAAGGTTATATAAAATCATAAAAATTTTGAATATTTTTACGGGCATATCATCAAACGTTTTATATTTTGTATGTTTGAGACTAGCAAGTTTCGCTAAGGTTTCTAAACTTTAAGATAAATTTTCATCCTTAAAATTTTCACTAAACGCCATGCATGTCCAAACCAGTAAGGAAATCACACATGAAAAAGGTTACCTGAAATTATTCCATCTGAAGCTACTTTATCCTGATTTCCTTTCCTCTATCCTTGCTTTCCTTCCTTTCCATTTGCTTGCTTTTCCTTCCTTGATCCAAAACTAGAGTGCGCCAAGAAAAATCTAAGTGACCAAGAGTGAGAGAGAGAGGGAAAATAATGAGAGATATTTAATCTTGAACTAACAAAAGGTTACAAGCTCACCCTCAGAAGCCCTTTTATGAATGAGGCCTCTATTTTCTTCATTTTCCATTATTTTCCTTCAATTTCCTCCTCACATGCAACTTGTGACCTTTTACCTTCCTTCTCTCATATTTTCTTTTTATTTTCATAAATAAATGTACCAAAAATTACGTTTTGCCTTTTAATGTCTTTACCCTATCCTTTTCCAATTTTCCTTAGCCAAAACACACATCTAGTGACGCCCACTAGGATTCCTTTTCCCAACATTCAACTTGGAATAAGTGTCCCTTAACCATGGTCTTATTTTTCCTTTCTTAACTTTTATTACATGAAATTTTCACCAAGGATGTTACATTAAGGAAACTAAAAAACTAAAAGAGACAGTGTTGGAGGTCCAAGTGGAATGATAGGGTGGCCACCAATATCCACCTGGTTCGGTACTCCCCACTTAGGAAATAATGGTCCCCATTGCATTGAATGCCTCCAAGAGATGGGGAAACTTCTTTTGAACTTGGTCCCTAGTGAGCCACTTGCCTTGGTGTAGGAGTTAGCCAGCTTTTATAACCCGATACAATTGAATATTCTATTGGCGAGTGTCCTTGATATATGTGTCCATGATCCTATCAGTTATTTTCTATTCCATTTAGTCTGGGTTTATCTCTGTTGGTGTGAGTTGTTATGCAATGTCAGATGTGTGCAGCAATGGTGGAAAGTATGGCCGAATGCAGTCTACATTGAACACTGGGTGTAGACCAAGGAATAGTGGAATGTTTAGCTCAAAGGAATTGTCCCCTACATCCTTAGTCATGGTGTATGGCCCATATGATTGTAGGCAAATCTTGTGATAGGGTCCAGCGAGGTGCTCCTTCTACAAATCTAGCCAAACTTTGTCTCCCACCTAGAACTTGTGCGACACCCAATGCTGATCATGGCACTACTTGTACTTAGCATTTGCTTTGTCCAATATATGATGGACCCACTAGCAGATGTGTTGAATGCATTCAATGAAATTGTTAGCCCTGTTGACTTCGGATTGGACATGAGTCAAATATCCATGAGTAGTTGCAAATGGTATGGCTACATCAATGGGACATAATGGCTGAAATGCCAACCCTACCTGAAAGAGGTCTTGGCTTGTTGATCTATGGAGAGCTATGTTGTAGATTTGTTGAACATAGGGAAGGCTTTTATACCTTGTGCATGGATGCTTCAAGTTGTACATGTGAAGGATGTATGTGATCATCTTGATGACGAATTTTGTTGGGCCATTAGTTTGGGGATGGAAAGTCATGGACTTAGTGAGTTTGGTATCCAGCATCGACCAAAGACTTGACCAAAATGCTCTCAGGAATTTGTTGTCCTAATCAGAGACAATGGACTGTGGGATCCCAAAGTGTACCCACAATCACTCAAAGAAGATCTTAGCAGTGGCCTCTATTGTGATACTCTTCTTGTAGGCCACCATAATGGCCATCTTAGAGAATCTATTGACGACCACGAAAACACAATTGTTGTTGTCCTTAATAGAAGGAAGGCCCAACATGTAATCCATGGAGATGGATTCCCAAGGTTGAATAGGAGTAGGAAGATGAGTAGGTGTTGTTTCTTGATGGTTGATTTAGAAATGGAACAAACAGTGCAAGATTTAATGTACCTCCCAACATCTGAACGAAGTTTTAGCCAATAAAAATACTTCTCCAGTAATGCCACTATTTTCTCTACTCCAAAATGTCTAACGATCCAACTGTAGTGCACCTCCCAAATCATATTAGCACACTCACTTGAAGGAACACAGATGTGTCACATGTGGCATAATAGTGCATCTTGGACATGAAAATTTGGAACTTTCTTACCTTCAAGGAGTGTCTGATATGTGCTGCCGAATTTTGGATCACTCTCGTAGAGATGTGGCAACCCTGAAGTGTTGTGCCCACAGGAGTCGAGCACAGTGATCAGCGCCATGACTAATGGTCGACTGAGGCAATTTTTAACATTATTGGTGATGGCCTTCTTTTACTTAATTTCCAAATGGAATTTTTGCAGGTATGTGGACCATTTCTGATGGCGATCATTCTGCAACTTCCCTTGTGTCTGCATGAACTATAGGGGTTAGTGTTCTGTGTGTATGACCATTTCCTTCCCCATAATGTAATTCTTCCATTCACGATATGCTTTCACAATGGAATACACTTCTTTTTCATAAGTGGGATACTTTTGGACTGTGCCTGAAAGTGTCTCACTATGGTAATCCACTCGATGCCCTTGTTGAGTAAGAACCACACCAATAGCATAGTCGAAAGAATTTGTCTCAATCTCAAATGGTTGTTGCAGGTCTAGTAATGTGAGCACTTGTGTAGAGTAGAGGTGATGCATCAACTTGGAAAACACCTTCTCTTGTGTTTCATACCAAAAAAAAATCTTTCGCCCAGCCCTTGGTGACTTGACTTAGTGGCCAAGATATATGAGCGAACACCAACACAAACCTGCTGTAGAAATTGGAAAGACCCAGAAAGTGCAGGGCTCTTTTAGAGTGGTTGGGGTTGGCCAACCTCGAATGACTTGTATCTTGGCTGGGTCCATAGGCACACCTTGATAATTAATGATGTACCCCTGATATTAAACCTGGTTCATGCCAAAAGTGAATTTCTCCAATTTGGCACCCAACTTGTGTTGTCACAAAGTTTGAAGGACCTGTTAAATATGGTGGAGTTGATCTTCCCAACTTTGGCTGAAGATCAAGATGTCATCTAAATACACCACCACGAATGCATTGGTGATGCGTCGAAAAATGTTGTCCATCAATCTCATGAAGGTTTGAGGGTCATTCGTCAACCCAAAAGGCATGAACAACCATTTGAAAAGGACCTCCTTGGATTTTAAGGTAGACTTCCACACATCAAAGGGTTCGATAGGCACCTAGCGATAACCAGACTTCAAGTCAATATTTTTGAAATATTTGCCCCCATTGAGCTCTCAAGAAGGTCACCAATAGATGCAATTAGGTACCTATTCTGGATACTAATCTTGTTTAGTGCCCAATAGTCAATACAAAGTCTCCATGTCTCGTCCTTCTTCTCTACCAATACAATCAGGTTCCCACAAGGTGATGAGATTGGCTTGACGTGCCTTATCTACAACAAATCCTGAATCTACCTCTTGATCTTATCATTCTCCATAACAGAGCATAAATAGATTGGTCCATTGGGCAGCGGCATCCCTGGAGTCAGATCGATAGTGTGATTGACCTGACAGTGTAGAGGTACCATTGTAGGTGACACAAAAATGTCCCTATACTCCTCCATGACCTTGTCCGTCTTCTTGCCCTTAGGGTGAACCATAAGGAAAAATAAATTCCTAGTCTTGAAAATGATCTTACTGCAATTCTTTGCAGTGATCAAAGAGATGATGGTAGGCAGGGCTACCTCTGGTATCCTGTACAACTTATTGCCCAAAGTAATAATCACAGAGTGAGGTCTAGATTCATATACATCATGTCGCTTCCACAAGTATTGTTGTCCTAATAATAGATCACAAACTTTGAGAGGAGAAATATCACATAATATATCATCCATGAAGGAGTTGATGTTGTATGGAAGATGACACTGCTAGCCGACGTGAAGATCTCATCCTTGTTGAAGCCGCCCGATGGTATACGACTGTGGATGTGTTATGATCGATAGGCCTAGCCGCTTCACGACCTCTACTAAAATGAGGCTCTTTTGGCTCCCATTGTTGAAAATGAAATGCAACAAAGAACCTTTCTCCGACATCTATGAGTGGAAGAGGCGTTCCCCCTCCTCTAGGTCTTCCTTGACATGTGGGATAGATTTGAGAAGTGAAAAAGTAATCTTTTCCTGATTGGAATAGTCATGAACTAAAAAATATCCTTCCAGCAGTTTCAACCATTTATCTACATCGTCTGCATCTATTTTTCCCTCAAATATGGTAATATCGAAGTTAACTTGTACCTTAAAAGGAGTGGCACCTCCATAGTGGTGCTGGATGAAGATGCGTCGCCTGTGGGTAGCCATTGAAGGACTTGGGAAAAGTTATCCATCATCGCATACCTTTATCGCTCGAGGGCTTTCTTGAGAAATATTTTAAAAGGATCTCCTGTGCCCAGGTCTTTCTTTTCTTCCACCATGGGAGGCTGTCAGGGTTTGTGAGGTTGGTCTTGCAAAGGTTCAACTAGATCGAGCCCTAACTCCTTATACCCTAACCTCATTAGGGAAATGCAAAAAAAAATAGAGAAAGAGTAGATCACTCTAATACCACTGTCGAACTTAAATAGGAACACAAAATATTACAATATAACCATAATTACAAAAATGCATCATAAATAACACTTCATTTCATTAATATCCAAATAATGAAATATGCTTACAAGCAGAATGGAAATAAACTAGCTCATGCGATGGTAGCTTATCTCTAAGGAGAGATGTGGTGGCTACATGCCTTTGAACTATGTTACAATGAGGCTCCAATACCTATCTATTATTGAGAAACAATGGAAAACCCTAAATATACAAAAACATAATTGTTGTGATAGGGTCCCCAGGGTTAGTTTTGGGGTTAGTTTAACCAAGTTTTGTAAAAGTTTTGTAAAGGATGTAAAGTCTCCACAAAATGTGGATACAGAGCATGCAACTAGATAGGAGTCAAAGGGGATTTAGCCCCTTGTTTGGGTAAGTGATTGGTTGGTTTTGGAGACTCGCCCATGGTCTGCGGACCATGGTATTGTATTGAAAAAAGCTATATATAGTTGAGTCATAACGAGAGGTAGTAGACAAGTAAGTAAGCTGGGATAGAGATTGTTCTAGACAAGTGCTAAGGAAGGAAGGCTCTGCTTCCTGTAATTAGGTGAAAGGGGAAGGCTCTTGTAGCTGAGTGGAGATGAGGCCTTGATAAGTTCGCAGTTGAGTGCGTGGACCCATGCAATTGAGTGCGCAGGGTAGAAAAGTCTGTAAACTGAATGCTGATGTTAATAAAGAATATTTTTGGGACAATTATCTAGTTTATGAGTATTATTATTATTTTGGTTCATGTTATGTTATGTCGCTTAATCATATGTTTCATCTAGAATAATGTGTAAATGCTACGCGAACCTATTGAATCTATAATATTTATGCATGAACTATGTAATTATCTGTTTTTGCAAAGATAAGGGTTAATTTTCTTAGGATTTCAGATGAATTGGATAGATCATGTGAAGGCAGATCTAGGGTTATTTTTTAGTGTTTGAAAGTGGATAGACCGCCTCTTTAGGCTCTATAAAGTCTGATCGTAGACATTTGTGAAGGTCTAGAAGCCATTTCCTTAGAGTTGGAGTAGCGGGCCCTAGAAGGATACAGATCTGCACAAAGGTAGATCTGAGTGACAAAGGCTTAACATCACTATCACATGGTCTTTGGATGCAGAAACCTGGTTCTAGCATCCCCCAATACTACTTCAGGTGAGACTGCAGCCTATGCTATGCAGGTTGTTGCCGAAAGGGACAACAGTTACGGTTTTGTTGGTTGGCGTGAAAAAATATGAACCTGGGTTAGGCCCCCTCAAGACAAAAAATGGTTCTGTTGCTACACATGTTCTACATGCCACATTTTAATAGATCAATAATCAACATAGTGTGTGTGCCAACTGCTCGCGTTGGTGCATGATGGGTGCCTATGGCTTGGGGATCCCATCTTGATTACGAATATGCTCATCCATCATATTATAAAGCCGCCCTACAAAGGGGTGGAACCTGCCAAGGAGTTTGTAGGGAAAAGTGGAGAAAAGGAGTTAGCAAATAAGATGAAGGTGAATTTTGGTCTCATGAAGAAGTTGCAAGGATATTCTATCCACTCTATTTAAGACCAGGTGGTGCAGTTCGCTGCCCAAATACTTGTAGGAAAAATTATGAGGAAATGTCACGCAGGGGAAGTTCCAATGCAGGTAGTATCATTGGTTGCCTAGTGCACGAAAGGAGTACAATATAATTGGGTGAAGTATTTGTGTAAGGAGTTCCTCACGAACTGTCTTGAAGCTTAGGAGGACAATAAGTTGTTTCATGATGCGTGGCTACTATTGTTAATTGTATTAGTAGCATGGAGATTTCTGGAGGGCAATTATTTTCCCCCACAGCCGGAAAATTTACCAGAAGCAGTGATGTTCGCTTCACTGTGGGAAAAAAAGGGTCTGGAGAGGATTAAGGAGTCAAATATTTTTTGGATCTTAATGGAGATGGATCTGAGGATGCTAGTCAATTGGTGGCCAAGGTTGTCCCCAACCTTGTTCGAGAAATTAAGAGCCTTTGTGGAGTTCAAGGTTGATTTCCACAATGTATCAATCAGGGTGCAAAAGGACCCTAAGAATATATGGCACAAGCTTCCGTACTTGGTCTTAGAGACAGATGTGCAAGAGATCGTGGGAAGTTGGCCAACAGAGTGACGCGAACCCATATACCTTGGTGCAGGTACCAGTAAGGGTGCTGAAAACTCCGCTGTGTAGACATCAGTTGCGTAGAAGCATAAATAATTAGCGCAAAATGTAGCATGAGAATTAGCTCAATAGAAAGTGAAAGATGTTGTTGCTAAGGTAGCTATAGAGAAAGAGCGTGTTGAGAAAGAGTGTGTTGTGAAATAGAATGCTGAGGCATAATGCGCTGGAACAAAGGAAGTCGAAAAATAGGCTTCCCATCATACAGATGAGCTGGAACACTCAGAGAAGGAAGGAGACGGTGGAGAGGAGTAGAGCATTCCCTTCATAGTGAAGAAGCGCGAAAAGGAGACCACTGTTGGGCCAATAAAGAAGCATAAATCATACAAGAAAATGCACATTGATCTGATGGTCGTCATAGAAGGGGATCTCGATGAGATCAGTGACAAGGTCAGAGACACCGCAACATAGTTATGGAAGCAGTTTCAACAACAATATATGCATATGATGGGTAGCATCCAGAAGGATCTGCATGAGCTGCAAATCAGGACTAGCAGGATTCAAGTGAGTGGGGTGCAAGCGAGCCTGGCATAAGGGAGAGAGACAATAGCAGATATGGAATAGAGTCTGGGCCTTAGATTCATACCTTTACTAGAAGGGTTTGTTTGCACAGAATCAGTGGAAGACCATGTTGTATTAAGTATTGTTAAAGATATGGTGGTGAACTTGGCCGCGCTGCCACTTAAATCCCTCCATGCACTGCATCAGGGAATTTTAGATGATCTAAGCATCATGGAGCAGCACGCCCTTGCAGTGATTAGTGAATATAAGGTAAATAATGGGCAGATTTTCACAAAGAAAGCTTAGGCACTAAAATAAAAGAAGGAGATGCAAGCGCGAAGTCAGAGCTTGGAGATAGCAATAAAGCATGCATGCAAGTCAATTCCAAAGTTGAACATCCCAAAGGATCCCACAGCTATAACAAAAATTAGAGAATTGGCTGCTACGTTCCATGCATCGAAGGATGATATTGGTAAAGTTACATTCAATTTTTAGATGAAGACCTCAGAGCTGCAGCTGAAATTGCAACCCACCACTCTTCCAGAGGTCCAGGAGAAACACAGAGCAATGATCACGACAAAACATGGGAACACTGTATACCATAATCATAGACTATGCGATGCTATTTGATCAGGCCATGGACTTATGGATGACCTTGCAGAAGGACCCAAACTTGCAGAAGCTCAACACAGACATTTGGGAGACACAATGCAAGTATGATGAAGTATGAGCGACTGCGTGCAGTTTGGTGCCAGTCCAATGCCTTGCGCGATTGCAGGTAGACAATTAGTTGGAGTCAAAGATGGAAGAACTACAAAGAAAAGAGGGCCTTCTCAAGGCTAGACCACAACCATGGATAGAGGAATTTTTTTAGCTTACTCTATCACTTCAGGAAAATTTAAGGAAAATACAGTAGACACAACAAATGATGCACCTAAAAGTAGAAGGCCCCATGACAGAAAAATTGTTAGAGGAAGTGCACCAAGACGTGATACAGAGCTCCATTGATATTACAACATTACAGGTCAATTTAGGTGGCCTTCACAACAAGATCGAGGTGCCAACCGAGTGAAGCGAGGGCGATTCGCCATGTTTTTGTTAGGGGCCTGTTGGGAAAGGGCATGTGGATGTAGAGCACACAGCTAGATAGGAGTCAAAGGGAATTTAACCCCTTGATTTGGTAAGTGATAGGTAAGTTTTGGAGACTCACGCATGGTCCATAGACTGTGGTATTGTATTGAAAATATATATATATATTTGAGTCATAGCAAGTCTAAGAGGTAGTAGAAAAGTAAGTAAGTCAGGATAGAGATTTTTCCGGACAAGTGCTAAGGGAGGAAGGCTTTGCTTCTTGTACTTATACGAAAGGGGAAGGCTCCTATAATTGAGTGGATAGGAGGCCTTGGTAAGTCTGCAGCTGAGTGTGTAGGGTAGAAGAAGTCTGTAAACTAAACGTTGAGCTTAATAAAGACTATTTTTGGGAAAATTATCTGGCTTATGAGTATTATTTTTATTTTGGTTCATGTTATATTTCGTCGCTCAATGATATGTTTTCTATGGAATAATGCGTAAATGTTGTGCAAACCTATTGAATCTATAATATTTATGGATGAACTAAGTAATTATCTATTTTCGCGAAGATAAGGGTTAATTCTATTAGGATTTCGGATGAGTTGGATAGATTTGCGTGAAGGCATATCTAGGGTTATTATTTCGTTTGTGAAACTGGATAGAAAACCTCTTTAGGGTCTATAAAGTTTGAATGTAGACCTTCTCGAAGGTTTAGAAGCCATTTTCTTAGAATTGCAGGAGAGGGCCCTAGAAGGATACAGATCTGTGCGAAGGTAGATTTGAGCGGCAAAGGCTTAAGATCACTTATCACATGGTCTCCGGATGTAGAAACCTGGTTCTAGCATCTCCCAACATTGCTTCGAGTGAGACTGTAGCCTGCGCTATACAAGTTGTTTCTGAAAGGGCTAGCAATTAGGGTTTTGTTGGTTGGTGTGAACAACTCTAAAACAAGGTCAAGCCCCCTTAAGCCAACACTAACCCTAGGAGATTAAGCACCACAACTATGGGCCACATTTGGGTAAATTGGTACATCGATTTCCTAGGTCATAACTTTGTCATACAATCTCTGTTTGGCTATAATAATCCCTCGTTTCAAATATCTCAAAGAGGATGCCAAAAACAAACCAAATATCTTATTTGGGACTTTTTTGGTCTCCTCATTTTTCCTTAAAAACATTGTTTAGGGCCTCAAAACGGCTCTAGAAGTTTAGGAACCGAAAAAATGCCCAAAACAGTAAATTGTGTTGCAATTAAGGAAAATGAAAATTGAAGGAGACAGTGTTGGGGTCCAAGTGGAATAGGTGGGTTGCCACCAATATTGACCTGGATCAATTCATGTCTTATGTTTTAGCATATCACATAAGCTGTTGAATCTACAAGTAAAAATCTACATGCTAACAAAGGTGAAAACATTATAGAAGAGGATAATTCAAGTTTGTTGTGTGGGTGAAATTGAATTTGCAGGTTCATACTTCAGAGTCAACAATATGGAATTCTACAGTTTGATACTTGAGTATGCCTTGGAGGGGAACTCGAATTACATAGATTGGAAGGACATGATGGATGCGGTATCGAAAGACAACAGGATAAAGGAATTCATAGATGATGATATTCTAAAACCTCCAGCATCTGATGCTAAAGATCTGGTTGAATGGAAAAAGTGTGTGGGAAAAGTGAGAAGGATTATTGTAGGAGTTTGAGATGATATTTTCTTGAATCTCCATGGTAAGGAAACTCCATTTGCAATGTGGAAGGCATTGACGGACCTATTTCAAAATAGAAATGACCATAGGAAGATGACACTGAAGGAAAAACTTAGAAAGATCAAGATGGAGAAAGGTGATTTTATTCTGAAGTACTTTACCAAGTTCACCGAATGTTGATATGAGCTTGGAAGCATTAGGATTACTATTGCCAAATATGATATGGTGAGTCTAGCACTTCTAGGACTTCCCAAGAGTTGGCATAGTTACTAGAACGTAGTTAATGGGAGGGAGAAACTACTAGAGTGGGAATGATTGTGGTCCAACTTGGTACAAGAAGAGATTCGACGGAACTCCAAAGATGGATCATCATCAAAGCATGATGATGAGGATAATTGTGCCTTAGCGGGTAAGGAAAATAAAGGGAAGGGAAGGTCATCCTATTCCAAATCTGGTTCTTGTTAGGGTGAACAGAAGAAGGACATGACGAAAATCAAGTGTTTTCACTATCACGAGGTGGGACATTTTGCCACAAAGTGTCTGCATAAGAAGGCCGGTAAGGAGACCTCGAGAGGAGCGGTAGGTGAGGCTCTTGATTCAGAGTTCGAACTAGATTTTACCCTCATTGTTTGTATGGTGTCATCGATGATGGGTAGTGTGTGGTACCTAGACAGT
Organism: Pinus taeda; assembly: GCA_000404065.3. Taxonomy (NCBI): domain Eukaryota; kingdom Viridiplantae; phylum Streptophyta; class Pinopsida; order Pinales; family Pinaceae; genus Pinus; species Pinus taeda. The sequence goes on along the minus strand of APFE031674391.1, from coordinate 3,803 downwards.
GGAGCTTCTTTCCAAATGACCGGTAACAAATATCTCTTTAGTAACTTGGAGGAGAAGGATCTCCATATGCATATCGAGATGGGTGGTGATGGGAGGTATTACACAACTGCATTGGTACAATTACCTTTTAGAGGGAGTCTAGTTCTCCCCTCACTTTGTGAGATGTTATGTATGTTCCTGGTTTGAAGAAGAACTTGGTTTATGTTTCCATGTTGGAGGATAAAGGCTATGATGTGATATTTAGTAAGGGAAAGGCGTTCCTTCGTCACATAGCCACAGGATAGTTGAAGAGGATAAGGGTTCAAGTGAAGAACCTCTACAATTTGGAGGTATAATATTGTGTTTCCTCGAGCACTAAAGCAGAGAAGGTGCAAAGCCAAGATATCAGTGAGTTGTGGCATGGGAGGTTGGTTCACTTGCACCATGGCACTTTGAATATCGTACAACAAATTTCTACTGGTCTTCCCAAAGGTACACTAGAGAAGGTAGACACATGCAAAGGGTGTACATTGGGGAAGCACACCAAAGCTTCCTTTCATGACAAAGACAATCAAGCACAGGTGATCCTCAATCGAGTTCACTTATATGTGTGTGGACCATTCTCGATAGCATCCACGACCAAGCACAAGTATTATGTGATATTTCATGATGATTTTTCTTGTAAGAGTTGGATCTTCTTCATGTAGAAGAAATATCAGACTTTTTCTAAGTTTTGTGAATTTAAAGAACTTATTTAGAAAGATATTGGTAGGAAAGTTAATGTTCTCAGGAGTGATAATGATGGAGAGTATGTGTCAAATGAGTTCAAAAACTTCTATACATCAGCAGAGATTCGATGAGTGTTGATAGCATCTCATAACCCACAACATAATGGGGTGATTGAAAGGAAGAAAAATATTATTATTCGAGTGGCATGGGCGATGTTACATGATCAGGGCCTACCATTACACTTATGGGTTGAATCATGCAACACACTTGTTTATTTACAAAACATAAGCCCTCATCAAATTCTTAGGACTCGGTATGTTGGAAGAGGATTTTTCAAGGAAGAAACTAGATGTGGCACACTTCAGAATCTTTGGTTCATCCATTTACTTCCATGTTACGGAAGATACATGGAAAAAGCTAGAGCCAACAACAAAGTTGGGCATATTTGTGGGGTACATTGATACACCTCACAACTATCAGGTGTACCTTCCAACTAATAGGATGAGAGTGGTTCGCAAAGATGTAAAATTTGATGTAGATAAGGCGACGAGATGTTCCCTTGAGAGGGAGCTTTATCTACATGCGGTTGAGGAGATTTTAGCTCCTAAGGAGGAAGCTTAGGATGATGTGGAGCAACCACATGTAGAGGAGCAGGGAGTGGAGACACTCACTCCTGTAGAGTCTTCAATAGATGGGATAAAGCAAAAAAGTGAGGTTGATAGGTTATCTCATGATCCTAGAGAGAATGTGGGAGCACCCACATCACAGCGCAGGAAGAGGAAGTCACTGGAGAAGTACAATGGCTACATGGCTCTGATGAGCGAATGTGTAGATATTGAGCCATCCTATTTTAATGAAGTGTTGCAAAAACTAGTTTGGATTGATCCGATGGTTAAGGAGTATGAATCCATTGTTAGGAACATTGTTTGGAATGTGGTGCCAAGACTGGCAGAAAAGTCAGTGGTGAGTTCCATATGGACTTACAAGGTAAAGTAAGCAGCATATGGTAGTGTGTAGAAACATAAGGCCATGTTTGTGGCTAGAGGGTTTTATCAGGTGGAGGGGATTGATTACAATGAGACCTTTTCTCTTGTTGCAAGGTACTCATCAATTAGGTCCATTCTAACACTAGCAGTGCAGATGGGATGGAAGATACATCAAATGGATGTAAAGACAAAATTCCTCGATAGCACGATTGAGGAAGAGGTGTATATTGAATATCCTTAAGGATTTTAGACCTTCAATAGAGAGTCACATGTGTGTCAACTCAAGCGAGCATTGTATGCACTGAAAAAATCACCTCATGTTTGGTAAACTAGGATCGATAGCTATTTCACCGAATTGGGCTTCACCAAAAGTGAAGTAGATGAGAACATTTACCATATTGTGGTTGAAGGTTAATTGTTGATTATTGTTTTATCTGTTGACGATTTGATTTTGACAGGTGATGAAAAGTTGATCAAGTCTTGCAAAGAATATCTTGCAAGAGAGTTCAAAATGAAGGACTTGGGGCTCATGCACTAAGTTTTGGGGATGGAAGTATGGAAATGTGATGAGGAACTATTTGTGTATTAGGGAAAGTATGCCAACACGATACTCAAGAAGTTCCACATGGAGAGTAGTAAACCCATGGAGACTCCTATAACTGGTAACTAGAGGAAACAGGATGCTACTTTGGGTGAATTAGTAGAGGATACTATTTGGGGTAGACGACACAATCATTACAAGTTACAACAGAGGAATTGGTCAGAGGGAGTAAAATGGTATATAGCAGGTTCTATGACATGTTTATGACTAGTTTATCACATACGATTACATATTGATTACTACAAGTGTGTCATAGGTTAATGACATGTTAATGTTAGGTTTTCACAAATTTTGTGCTAGTGGATGACAATGACATAACGGGTTATAATATGTTAACAAATCATTTGACAAGATTGTATACATGTTGTAGCATATCTATAATAGATATTCTAACTGGATTTGTATGTAGGATATGATAAATCATTATAGGTGCGATGCCAAGAGAAACAAGCTACTCTTTATGAACAAATATGTATGAAAATGATCAAACTAGCACGTATGTGACAAGTTAACAACTGATGACAGACTTGGTACAACTTTGGCAATAGAATTAAATAAAGTTTGACCTTTGGTTAATCACCGCACTGAAGAATATAGGCAATTTAGTAGGTATTTGGAGAGACAAATTCTGGAACTTGAGCATAAACACTAAGAAGTAGAGGAAAGAGAAGCTCAAAATGATTTTTAAAATATAGAAGATGAGCAGATGAAGGTTTATGAAAGGAAGAGGGATTTCTAGGAGCTAATGGAATACAAAAGCATAATGACTATAAAAAGTTCAAGCTTACTAAATTGCACGAGGAAGAAAACATGGATTTGTCCATTCAAGTGCACCAGCAAAATGAAAATAATGAAAGATACATAGAGAAAGGAAAACTAGATATATAATGTTTTAAGACATATATTAAGACACTAAGAGAAGTGATAGATGAAAATAGTCTAGAAAACATGATATAAGTTTTAAAGAGTGAGCTACAAGATAAGAATGGTGAAATGGAAATCCTATAGGATATGAACCAACAAGAGTGAGGGAATTTGGAAATGAAACAACTAGCATCAAAGAATAGATAGTTGTTTGCATAAAGTTATCTTTAGGACCCATGATTGTGATTAGGGCATCTGAAAGCTATCTTTGACTTTGGTTTTTCACATTATATGAAATTTCTTTCTTCATAATTCATATTTAGTTATGATTGTATATTTTATTGCTACTACCCTGGATGAAAAGAGAAAAATATTTCCATATAAATGTCTGTATATGTGTTTATATATGTGAGAATTGACTGTAGATGTCATTATTGATATGGGTTTGATGTCTTATATCTGTAACAAGGTTGAGAATGTGGAGATGGTATGCTCATCAACATGGGGCAAGGATCTTCAAATCTTGCCAATGTGCAAATGGAACTAGGAAGTAGAAGATGCTCTAGGATGAAGCAATACATGAAGACATGGAATTTCCATAATAGATCTATCTTGTGGGAATAAGAGGTATTGAGGACATTGCA
>APFE031674386.1:3415-16521 GCA_000404065.3 Pinus taeda | reverse complement strand
TCCCTTTTGACATGGTAAAAATCATAATCTTCAATTTCATTGAGAAGTATCCCTATTCGTTGAATAATGGAGGATAGTTATGCTTTCTTTTGTTGCTTGATCTTGATGCACCTTTGCATAATGATCATTGAATCCCCAATTATACTTATTTGACGTAGACCCTTTGAGATAGCAATCTTTAATCCTTGCCATAGGGTTAAAGCCTCGACTTGATTATTCAAAGCATTTCCCAATCCCCAAGCATACCTTGTCTCTATTTTTCTATCAAGGTTGTAGTACATCGGCTGCCCAATCGGGTCCCTTCGTGCCGGCCTGTATATATATATTTGGTAGTATACTATAGTACGTACTACGTATATATATACTATGCAGGTATGTATATATATAATATTATATATTATTATATATAGTATAGATATATATATGATGTATAGTATATATATAAAGCTACTTTTTACGTAAAGGGGAGATATATAATTTCTTTACTACTTAATATGGACTTGATATAAAATAATATTTTTTATATTACATGATGTATAATTCATTGTATGTTTAGTTTACATATATTATTTAAAACAAAAATATATTAATAAGAAAAAATATTTTGTTGCTAGGCATTAGTAAAATATCTCAATATTTATAAATTTTTTTGATTGGATTCAATTAAAGGAACTTTCAAGCTGGCTAGTGAAGCGTTTAAATACAAGCTCAATGAATTTCAATGCATGAGAGAGTACTAGAAAAAGTAAATGTTTTAGTTTAACCCTTGATTATATTTTAGCATAATAATAATTTAATTTTAATTATTACCAACCTAAATCCATCTTAACTCTGGATCTACAAAGCCGGTAGAGGGATCAAATCCCCTTCACTCTAAAAGAGGTTTGCATTTCAAGAGATTTTGATTCGCCTTTATTGACAGACGCGTTGTCACGACGGTTGAGTGTAAGATATGGGATGCCAAGATATGCTGTAGAAAACACAAGCCACACGCATTTTTTTTTTTAACGATAGTAGGTTTATAATCGTATATAATCATGTAGAGGTTATAATTAGCCCTATTTTTTAATTTTTTAATATTAATTAATATACAATTATAAGATAATTATTATGAACTATTTTAATATATGTGAGTAATTAAAAACCTCGAAGGGTTAGCTCTATTGTTCTAGAGCCAAATGTGAAGTTCTTTCATATCGTTGCTAGTTGGGGCTAGGTACCATAATGAAGGCCAATGGTTAACCCGGTTTATCGAGTTTACCATCCACGAAATGTGGGGAAGTACTCCAACTTCTTAATTATTTAACTTTGGATTATCAACCCAACACACTACGTTCTTGGATGGCGTTAATAAATAAAAATAATTATTAATATCTAAGTCTTTCCATAACATATTATTATATCAATTATTTTATATATTTCACCAAAGTTATAGTTAATCAAGTTCTCCATGAAATGGAAATTTATATCTAGATAAAGGGGAGAATAATGGGAAGCAAGAGGTTGAAGGATAATTCAATTTGATCTCCAATTAAGAGAAAAAAGAACATGACAATCGGGAAAAGGGTATACTTCCATTTTTTTTCAATCGAAAAAAGCGCTTTCTTTTCATTAATAAAAAAGAGAGTACATTCGTTGTGGATTCCATGCATTTTCCATTGATATTTCCTAATTGTAGCAATGTTTCCTACCCTTACTGAGCCAAAATTATGCATTATGTTTCCATACTTTTTCTATGTTTTTCATAGATACCCTAACTTTTCTAATTGTTTTCTTCCATATTCTATCTGTTCTTAATTACAAAATGAAAAATTCTATCTATTATTAGTTTCAAAATGGAAATATATTCCCAATCTTTAAGTTCTTGCTTTTCTACAGAGTGGATGACACCTGCATATACATCATAAAAATAAAAATAAATAAATAAATAATAAATAAATAAATAATAATAATAAAAATAAATAAATGATAATTGCAGTACATATATTGAATTGATGCACCCAACATTCATAAGTTTGTCATGCACATAAGCAATAAAATGGTACTTACTTGTCTCTGAATCAATACCCCTCGTAGAGAGAAGATCAACTACTTGGTTCTGTACTCTGTATATATGAATGAAAGTAATGCTTTGAAAGTTGTTTGCCAAGATTCTGATGCGGCTCATCTAGTTGGACAGAGTATGAGGGTTGAATTGAGTGTAGTCTTTTACCCATTCAATGATTCTCTTGGCATCTCCATGAACGAATATTTTCTCCAAACCCAACCATTTAGCAAAGTTGAGGTCTCCAATGATCTCAGCTCTATTGTTTGTCCCCTGACCTCCCTTCCACCAGAAATGGTAGTATCGACCTGGCTCCAAGATGATGACAACTCCACAACCACACCTTCTTTGTTGACTAGCCCCATAAAAATATCCTCTAGGAAATTTCCCCTTTATATTCTTATATATTATCTTTTTTTATTTTTTCTTTTTTTTCACTGTCATCTTGGGGCCACTCAGAAAAATATGCGATAATCTTCAGTATCATATCCCTAACCACTAACCTCCTATGTTCGAATATCCATGCATTCTGGTTGCACCATATTGTCCATATGACATAAAAAGGGAGAGTGTGGTGCTCAGGTCGAAACTTGTACCAAAAGAAGAAAATGTTATTTAGAGATTGTATTGATCTCGTGTCATCCAATTTTAATATATCCATCACCCCTACCCAAACCTCCCTAACGAATGAAGATCTAATAAATATAAGATATGTCTCCTCTGCTTGTTCCCTGCACATGGAGCATATCCCCGGGCCTTGAAAGCCTCTTCCTTGTAATCTATCCCGTGATTTTTGTGAATAGCTAGCCAACCAAAACAGATTAGTTTTTTTTTTGTATCCCCCACCCCCATGCATCTTTAAACCATGAATTGACTTGAAATGTATTTACTGCCATTGGAAGACGTTTGTATATGTCTTTCACTTTAGGTTGTCCTTTCTTGGTTGGACCTTCCCACTTCAAACGGTCTTCACTAACTCCAATGCATGCACCCAAGTCATACAAATTTGTGAGAAAAGATTCACACTCAATTGCCAAGTTTTCGATCAACCCAATGTATGTAGCCCTCTTCCATTTTTGTTTGGAGTTAAACAAATCGTTCCTACAAGTGATATGAGCATATTTGTTTATGCCCATTTCGTGGAGCGTTATGAAGAGGGCAACCGCAAGGGAGTGTTTACCAACAAATCCTTTCATACCATTCAATCTGACCTTCGCCTGTCTTTTATCTCCCAATTCCCGTCACATAAACCCCAACATCCAATGGTGGTTTTTTATCATACTGCTCCAGACAGATGATGATCCTGAGGTCCCTCTAGCCCCCATCCTGGTCCATTTTGAGAAGGTTTGTACTTTCCTGTATTTGTCTCTTATTATTTGTCCCCAAATACCATTATCATTAACTGCTCTCCACAAACTTTTTATGATTAAGGCACAATTAAAGTTGTGTGTATTCAAAATTCCCCACCCCCTGACTTCTGTCGATCTTGCTATAGTCATCCATCTTACTAGGTGGATCTTCCCTTTCAATTACGTTCCCGACCAGATGAATCTTGCCATTATCTCGTTAATGTTGTGATAGATCTCCAAAGGTAGCAAAAAGAGATGCATCCAGAACATCGAGATGTTCTAATGGACGAATCTCACTAGATTCAATCACCCACCTATAGAGATCCATTTTTATGCCCATCTAGTGAATTTCCTGTTAGATCTGTCCAACAACCATTCCTAATTTGTGTTCATGTATTTGCTTTCCTTCAGTTGGAATCCCAAGTATTTTATGCCCTCTTCCAGATTAGTCACCGAGATCCCAAATAAATAAGAAATCTCCCTGTATCGAGGATCTTCCTTATCATCCATGAACATTATGTGTTCATGCATAGCCCTGATGCCTCGCTAAATGACATAATGATCTGATGTATAACCTCCCAATCATCATTATCGTCCATGCCTCCAAAGAGGAGATCATCAACAAACATAAGAGGAGTGACATTCATGTTCTTCGATACCTTCATACCCTTTATTCTACCTCTATGTTTTTCCTCTCTCAGCTTGCTACTAAGGCATTCCATAACCAATATAAAAAGAAGTGGTGATAATGCACATCTTTGATGGAGTCCCCTGTAAGCCCTGAAGAAATAGGCCAGGAAACCATTTATTATAATTGAAAAGTTCGTTGTTTGTATGCATGCCATTATCTAGCCAATATTACTTGTTGAAATTCCCACCTTATATAATACCATTCTCAAAAACTCCCAGTCAGTGCCATCATATGCTTTGGTCAAGTCCACCTTGATCATGCTCGACCTCCTTTTTATGACCTTCAATGAGTGTAAGAATTGTTGTGCTATGCCAATAGCATCTTGTATTTGTTTGCCTTCATAAAATCCAAATTTTTCAAGTGAGATGAATGTAGATAGGGTATTCTTGATCCTCATAGCAATCAATTTTGAGATAATCTTGTATATTGCATTGCAGAGAGAAATTGGCCTATAGTTTGATAGACTATTCAAGTGATGCTTCTTAGGAATCAATGTAATAAACATAACATTCAATGCCCCATAAATATATCTATTGATTCTAGATTCTTCTGCTGCTTCAAGAATGTCTAGAACCATAAGTTCCTGGAAATGGAGAAATAACTCCACTCCCCATCTGTCTAGCCTTGGGAATTTTCTTTCATAGTAGTCTGTATAACTTCCATAATCTCTTCTTCCTGAATCAGTCTTCCCAGCATCTCATTTTCCTCCTATTTTAACATGTGGGTAAAATGTTCTATGTTTTCTTGTTGCGTGACATAGTTGTGCTCCCTTGCTTCATATTGGCTCTTGAAATGTCTGAGTGCCTCATGTTCTATTCTGATTTGGTCATATAGAAGTTGCCCATCTTCACCTCTAATGCCCCTAATGGAGTTTCTTTGTTTTCTATTATTTGCAAACACGTGAAAAAACTTGGTGTTTTTGTCTCCATCTGCCACCCATGGTATATCTTCCATTTGAACACCAATAAAATGCAAAAGAACTTGTTGACAGTGCTGGACCACCACCATGTCAAGAACATCTCCCTGGTAAGAAGCCCCAATTAGACCTCAGACCGTTTGGTGTAGGAGTCCCAATAGTGGGTTGTAAGTTAATGCCTTGACCGCGATGTCGCATAGAGGCAAGTAAGATAACTCTGCCGGTAGCAAGGGTGTGACTGATGTAGAGAGTCAAGGAATGTGTATGAGAGGCTAAAACACTTGGAAGGGAGAGGAAGGTGAAGGTGAGTTCCAGGTTGAAAGGGACCAATCCGAACTCGGCTGGGACAACAACACACAAATCACATGCATAGCTTCTAGCGGAGCAATCCACTCGGATGCGGCAGTCACAACATACAAGGTAAGATAACACGAACAACACTCACGAATCAGTGCGAGACGAGTGTGACGGTTGATATAGCAAGGTTCATGAGAAAGGTCTATTTGATGCCTGACAGATCAGTCGACACGGACGGTGACAACATTAACAACATATGAAACACATTAACAACAAGATTCATATAATTGCATACAAATCAGTTCATATACAAGTACGTAAATTAAACAACATATATAATTAAGGCAACCAGAACAGTTCAACTACAATAACAACATATGCATGAAAATGTGTTGGCTCTTATTATTAAAGAAGTGTAAGTCACAATCATACAATACACCTTGAAAATCTGCTAGCCCCAATCGTGGAACGTTACAACCACATCCACCTACTCCTCCAAAGAGATGTATTAGCTCCGTGCAGTGGAGAAGCTAAGGTGCGTTACAATACTGTCCAAGACTTCTTCAAGATAGTCTTAGTAGAAACTTGGTTAACCAAAAGCCCATACAATGAGTTATGAGGGACTATTTATATCAAAGGGTGTGGTGACCCTTGACATTCCCCATTGTGACCATTCAACTACCCTCATGACTCTTCACCTACTCTATGACTATTACATCCACTCTTGACACTTGACTTACACTTGACATGACTCAACATTACAATGCACATGTACCCATGTGAACAATGGCTGGACAAGCCAAACTGGACATCATTCAGACTTAGACAACCATAGAAGTCCAACTACTCAACATCGTCATGCTGATCAACGGTGACATATTGATGCCAAGATTGGTAGTCCTTGAGAGTGTTTGTGTGTTCTGTTGTGACATTCGTCTAAAACTTGAACCTCACCTCCATAGCATCTGGGTACACTGCTCGGGCTCCTCTTTCCAACTCGTCTGTGAGTATGCGCATCATTGTCTTTAGTATGGCCATACCAGCAACGTACTTGCGCATGATGTCTTCACTGATAGGCAAGTCTGCGCTTGTGGCAGTGCGCATCAGGTCTTCACCTGAGTAAGGGTCCCAAGTGATGGGATCGTATCAGTGTGCACTATAACCTCCATGCTTTTGAACACTCATACATGGGAAGCCTGTATGCTAGTGAAGAGTTGTGGTAGGTCTTCATAGTTTCGGATCTGACTCCGGATACGTGCTTGCAACTCGACCGCATTAGCCTTCATCATCTTTAGCAGGTGAAGCGGGGCTCCCTTGTACTTCATCGTCCATGCTAGCATGTTATCAACAACAATATGTATGTTCTTCAAGATGTGTACTCTTCTCGCACATCTCTGTTGCCTTCTGTGGAGATGAACGACTGCTTGATGCATGGTACCAAAGTTGGAGTACAACGCTCGCATAACTGTGTCCAAGGACAATACTTCATCCAGTATTGCCTTCTTCAGCTTAGCTCGGGCAGACATTGTCACCAAGTCTCCTCCCTTATTGGCCGCCTGTAGTTCCTTCACCATTCGCTCATTCTCCGCTATGAGGAAGGGAACACTAGAGCTAGTGGCTTTGGCATACACTCTAGTTACATCGGCCAAAGTAGTTGGGTCCTTGTGCATGTCGGTCACAATCACTTGTTCTTCAACTTGCACAGGAGATGTTCGGTCCTCCGAAGTTGGTACTTTGTCAGGCTGCACAACTCTATGTTGAGATTCATCAAAGGAGTTGTTGCACATCTATGGTTCCAGATGACCACCAAGGATCTAAGTGCCTCCTTCGTCATTCGAGACTTGCTCATCATTTGGATGCATTGAAGCAGGCGAGTCGACCTATCTGTAGTGAGACATGAGGTCAGTGTCCTATTCTAACTCTGGTTGCTCCATGTTTGCATCCAACTGTTCAAGAGCCTGTTCTATCTCATGAGAAAAGTCTTGCCCCTGCAACGGTTCACCCTGTTTGCCTGATGCTAACTATTTAGAAGAATCATTTACTTGTACAAGCACTACTTCGTCTATCTGCACGTGATGCGCCCCCTGCTGAATCTATTGTTGTTGCGCTTCCTTCTCATGTTGGTGCAACTCTTTTTCTTTCCAGAGTTACTCCCTCAACTCATGTAATTCCCTCTCTTCTTCTTCCATTCTCTTTGTATCCCTCTGCCTTTGCGCGATTCGCATGTCACATTGCTGCCTCTTCTCTTGAATAGCCATAGCTGCTTGTTCTATATGTTGAGATTGCAACAAGATGATGGAGCTTAGTGAAAAGAGTCACCTTCACTAAGTGGGCCCGCAGGCAAATTATGGCGCAAAGTCTATTTTTAGACATATGGAGTCTATGAGTTGCAGGATGCTGTTTATGGATGATTGGTCAAGTTGGCAAAAATAGATGGACTTCTATTTTTAGACAACAGTGGTGACACTGTCAAGTCTAATGATAGAGCAGTCAAATATTATTAGCTTATAATAATATTTAGACTATAAACTTTATCTTATTCTCTTGGAGCACTTTAGTTTGAGCTACAGATGTGGCACATGCAGCTGACAAAAGGAAATACATTTTCTTTGTGGGTCAGTTGAGTTGTTGCATGCATGACTTCAGTTAGAACTCAATCAGTTGAGTTTGGTGGAGTTGATTGTGGAGTTGATGGAGTTGTGTTCAGTTTGACTTGGTTAACCTAGTGGTAATTAGTCTAACTGCAAATAGACTAATGATGAGTTGTTAAACTAATTATTAACTCATAATGAAACTAAAGAATACATCAGTTAACTCAGTTGCATGTCAGTGCATGTTCAGTTCAGCAGGGATAGGTGTTAGAGGATCAGAATGCTATCAGTTGTGACTATAGTTGTGCATGAGGATTTGCACAATCAATGGGATTGAGTTATGCCAATGAGAATTGGCCAATACCAAGTGATTATAGCCTCCGCTCACGTGATTCCCAGTGTGAGTGATTCTTTTGAGGTAAATACGAGTTTGGTTCAACCATTCTCAGCCATTCTTGAGCAGGTATTGAGTAGTGGAGGTAGGCAAGCAGTGGAATAGATTTGGAGATCAGATCTGAGCTGTATTGTGTGTAACAGGTGGAGATAGTGTTGGATACTTGTGAGAAGTATTGACTATTGTAATATTACATGTTCTCAATCATTAATATACAGATAGTGTGGGGTTTTCAGCTATAAGCTTTCCCCGGGTTACATACTGTGTTAATGTGTGCATGCTCTTGATGTTTTATTGTTATTGATGCTGCTATATTGACGATCAACATAGAGGAGCTTATGTATTGTGTATGTATTTTGCAATAGTACATTATCAGGATAATCTCCATTGAATATGTGTTTATTATTCAAAATTTCTACATGGTATCGGAGCTGTTGATCATCAGATCTACTATTCAGGAAGTGTTTACATTCTATTTCTTCAGGCAAAGTCTGTAATTGGGCCAGGTAGCCTCTGGATTCATCCTTCCTTTGGAAGGTGAGATATCCGTTGAATGCCCATACAGTCGATCTATGTACAAGAAATACCTTGTTCTCACGAATTCTAGATCGGAAGCAGTTGAGTTGGAGATGGTGGAATTCGAATTTGCAGCAGTGTTTTCTTGGTGTCAAAACTAAGATGTCTTTCACAAGATTGCGATTGGAGTATGCCCTTGAGGGCAGTACGAACTATATTGCATGGAAGGACAGGATGGAGGCAATATTGGATGATAATGGGCTGAAGGAGTTCATAGAGACAGATGTCCCAAAGCCTACTGATACTACTCAAGCTGATGCTTGGCAAAAGAAGACTGCAAAATGTCGAAGGATTCTGTTGGAGGGCGTGAAGGATCACATTGTGTCCAGCCCCCATGGAAAGGCTACTCCATATTTGATGTGGAAATCGTTAACAGAATTATTCCAAAGCAAGAGCGATCAAAGGAAGCTGGCACTCAAAGATAAACTCAGAAACATCAAATGCGAGAAGGGTGATAGTATGCCCAAGTATCTCACGAAGTTCACTCAGTGTCGAGATGAGCTGGGAAGTGTGAGGGTTACTGTCGATGATGAGGACTTGGTGAGCTTGGCTCTCCTTGGTCTTCCGAAGAGTTGGCATTCCTATCAGGACTCTGTCAATGGTCGAGAAAAATTTCCAGGATGGGAAAGACTGTGGTCAGATCTTGTGTAGGAGGAGATCAGGCGGAGTACCAGGGACGGATCTTCATCAAAGGGAGCTGATGAAGAAAATTGCGCTTTGGCTGCTAAAGTAAAGAAAGCTTCTCAGTCTGGTGAGAAAGCCAAGAAGCAGGACATGCCTAAGGTGAAGTGTTTTCACTGTCACTAGCACAGACACTATGCCACTAATTGTTCGCAGAAGAAGAAGAACAAGCAAGCTGCTGGATTTGCAGCAATAGAGGCTCTAGCCTCACAGTTTGAGCTTGATTTTTCATTGATCGCATGCTTGGTTTCAAGTGTGATGGGATTGGTGTGGTTCTTGGACAGTGGTGCATCTTTTCACATGACGGGAGATAGACATTTGTTTTCTGATCTGGAGGACAAATATCTTGGAGTGCACATCGAGATGGGCGATGATGGTAGATACAGTGCGACCGATATTGGTACCATTTCCTTTGAGAGGGAGTCTGGTAAACCCCTCGTATGAAGGAAGTCATGCATGTTCTAGGATTGAAGAAGAATCTTATCTCTGTGGCGATGTTAGAAGACAAGGGGTATGATGTTGTTTTCAGCAAGGGAAAAGCTTTCCTGCGCAGCAAGACAACTGGTGAGACCCAGAAGATAGGGGTTCAAGTAAGGAACCTTTATCAGTTGCATGTAGATGGATGTGTAGCAATGGCAAGCAAGGCAGAAGGATTAGTGAGCCAGGATGATGGCAAGTTGTGGCACAGGAGATTGGGTCACCTTCACCATGGAGCCTTGAAGATACTGCAGCAGATCACTACAGGGCTTCATAAAGGCACACTTGCACAGTCAAATCAGTGCAAGGGGTGTACTTTGGGGTAGTTTGTGAAAGCCACCTTTCACGAGAAGGATAGTCACACCACGACGATCCTTGAGAGAATTCACATAGATGTGTGTGGACCTTTCTCAGTTGCTTCGACAGCAAAACATAGGTATTATGTGATTTTTGTTGATGATTTCTCTCGTAAGTGCTGGATCTTCTTCATGTAGAAGAAGAGCAAGACATATTCAAAGTTCTGTGAATTCGAAGCACTGGTCGAGAAGGAGTCGGGGAAGAAGGTGAAGGCTCTTAGGAGCGATAATGGTGATGAATACATCTCGGATGAGTTCAAGGATTTCTGCAAGGCAGAAGGGATTCAAAGAGAGCTCGTAGCTCCCCATAACCCATAGCAGAATGGGGTTGCTGAGCGGAAGAATAGAACGATCGTGGGTGCTACACGGGCGATGTTGCATGATCAGGGCCTACCCCTTCACTTGTGGGCGGAAGCATGCAATACAGCAGTTTATGTGCAGAACCATTGTCCTCACAGGATACTTGGCATGAGTACACCCGAGGAGGCTTATTCTGGGAAGAAGCCTAATCTTACTCATTTGAGGATTTTTGGTGCTAACGTTTACATGCATGTGACAAAGGATGCCAGGAAGAAGTTGGAGCCGACTGTAGAGGTTGGGATATGTTAGGGTCCCACCCTAACCCCCTTATTTATGTAATGGGATCACGTCATAGTCAAGAGTCAATAAAGCCCATATTAATAATTGTAAGTGGTTAATTTACAATTAATAACGGAACCACAGTTAGTTGCAAATGGGCCGTAGTATTAGATAGATGGTATTATTAATACCATGGTATTGGCTCGTGGTATTGCATGTATGAGTCATATATAAAGGATAGAGACTCCCTGCGAGGAGCATCGTGTCTTATTTTGTAATCGAGCTCTGCTCTATTGGAGGTTGCCCCCTCGAAGAGGCAAGTGAACATTACTCTCTGAAGAATAAAGTCATTGCTATTCTGTGTTCTGGGTATCTTTTCTTCGCATATTCTGTATTTGGGTATCGTTTGTAGGTTAAGAGCATAACAAGTGGTATCAGAGCACTTTCGAGGGCCAGTGGGATCTCCATTTCGTAGCATTTTTTTTTTTTTTGGCTAGAGACGTCAGTCCCAATCAGCCATTCCGATCTATTAGATCCATCAGATCCGCAGAAGCAGTCGGTTCCGCCGCCCAGCGCTATTAGATCCGCCATTCAGATTTCTCAGATCCACCAGATCAGAGTCGTTGTGAAGGGTTCTTATATTGGGGTATAATTTTCGCAGGACTTTTGGCCGCATTGACATTTTGAGAATTTTGCCACTACAGTATTGGTGATCTAGCCCATCAGAATCAGGATGACGAGCTGAGCATGGTGGTACCATTCACTTCTTAGTGAAATTTGTTTTAGGCGGTCCCAATTTTCAAAACATCCGGTTGGTGTATGGCAGAAACTAGAGCTCAAGCGATGGCCAATGAAGGGATGGACAAACTTGAAGAATCAATGCAAAACCTCCACATTCAGCTTACTGGACTATATAGCATGGTCGAGAAAATAGTCCCGAAGGGCAAGGAGCAAGCCCATGAGGAGGTGTATAATGGCCATGAACACAATGAGGGTGAGTCTAGCCACTCTCCTCACATCTGGCACACCCACCCACAACCCAGTCAGCGACCTCCCAAGTTGGACATGCATAAATTTGACAGTTCTCACCTGTCGGCACGGATAGCACAAATGGAGCAGTATTTCAAACTAAATCGCATCTTCGATGATGAGACTCAGCTTATGTTGGGGAGCATGTACTTGGACAATGAAAGGTGGCAATGGTGGGAATGGCATTAACGTTGCACTGGACCTTTTAGGACTTGGCCCAAATTCACCAAAGCTCTTCAAGACCGCTTTGACCAGGAATCATCCTTTTTGGGTCGTCTTACTAAGCTCTGATAGACAGGTACAGTGGATGAATATATTATAGCTTTTGAAGCCTTAGCCTTCTGCACTTGGGGTCTCTCAGATGTGTTCTATATGGAATGTTTTATCAGCGGTCTTAAAGAAGCTATCAAAGCCCAAGCCCTACTACACCACCCTCCCACATGGACGGAGGCTTGCAAGGTAGCCCATAACGTGGAATGTGCATTAGCAGCCCAATACAGTCGCCCAAATTTTTCCGCTAAAGGTCGCCCCCCACGGGCTTACAACACGACTCAAACACTTAAGGTCCAAAAGGTGTCACCTTCGGAAATGGCCGAAAGAAGAAAGCAAGGCCTATGTTACTACTATAATGAAAAATACCCCCAAGGTCATAAATGCAAGGAGCCCAAATTTTTCCAAATTGATGCCACTGACTACAGCTCCATAGAGGAAGATCCACCACTGGATGAACATGAGCCACTAGAAGAAGAAAACCAAAAGGACAATGTCTCTGACGAACCAGTTATTTCGTTGCATGCTTTGGCAGGGATTTCGTCCCCTCAAACTCTCAAAATCAGAGGTTTTATTAAACATCGCCCAATAGTAGTCTTGATTGATAGTGGAAGTACACATAATTTCATCCATCAAAAAGTCGCAGAAGCAGTGCATTGTTTTATACGAGTAGTTTCTAACTTCCAAGTTCAAATTGCGGATGGAGGCACAATGAAATGTGAAGGCCGTTGTGAAAATGTCAAACTTTAAATGGGGGATTATCAGTTGAAAACCCACATGTTTGCCATACACATGGGGGGTTGCGACATTGTCCTCGGAGCTGAATGGCTCCGCACTCTTGGGCCAATCACAATGG
>APFE031674370.1:4922-17397 GCA_000404065.3 Pinus taeda | reverse complement strand
TATTATTTCCAACAAAGGTTACAGGGAAATTCATCAACCCGAAAGGCATGACAAACCATTCAAAAAGGCCCTCCTTGGATTTGAAGGCAGCCTTCACACATCAAAGGGTTCAATTGGTGCCTGGTGATAACCAAACTTCGAGTCAATCTTGCTGAAATATTTGTCCCCCTTGAGCTGGTCTAGAAGGTCATCAATCTTTAGGATTGGATACCTATTCTGGACAGTGATCTTATTCAGTGCCCGATAGTCAATACAGAGCCCCCAGTTCCCATTCTTCTTCTGTACCAACATGATCAGGCTACCACAAGGTGATGAACTTATCCTCATGTGCCCTTTCTACAACAACTCATGAATCTACCTCTTGATTTCATTATTCTCCATAACAAAGCGTCAATAGATTCGCCCATTAGATAGTGGCGTGATCAAGGTCAAATTAATGGAGTGCTTGACCTAACAGTGTAGGAGTACCCCTATGGGTGAGGTGAAGATGTCCCTGTACTCCTCCATGACTTGTCCATCTGTTGTTGTCGTGCGAAGGATTCTTGTCTCGAGGCCATGGATGTGGCCACAATTTTCTCCTTTCCCTAAGGGTGAATCATAAGGAAGACAAATTTCTCATTCTAGGAAATGATCTTACTACATTGCTTCACAAATATCAAAGAGATGGCGGTATGCGATGCTACCTCTAGTATCCTATATAACTTATTTCCGAAAGAAATAATAGCAGTGTGAGGCCTAGACTCATACACAACATGACACTTCCACAAGTATGGTTGGCCTAATAATACATCACACACTTCAAGGGGGTCAACATCACATAGTACCTCATTTATGAAGAGCTTGATTCTGTAGGGAAGGCAACATTGCTGGCTGACGTGGAGATCTCATCCTTGGTGAAACCACCCAATGGTGTACGACTACGAGTGTGGTGTAGTCGGTAGGCCCATCCGCTTCATGGCCTCTACTGAAATGAGTTTTTTTTGGCTTCTGCTATCGATAATGAAATACAGCGGAGAAAACCCTTCACCCACATCTATGAGTGGAAATTATTCTCCCCCTCCTTTAGATCTTCAGGCTCAATCTTCTCGATCTTAGTGGTGGCAATGGTGGCATTGGGCTCTGCATCAATAATTTGCTTCCTTTTGTCATTCCCCTTGTCAATTTATGACTCAGAGTTGGAACATGCATCTGATTCGGAAGCCTTTAGCTTGGCCACTAGTGACTTCTTGGCTCGATACTCACTTGTGTTATGAGTGGGGCTCTAATGGAACTCACACCATTTCCCTGTGTCCTTCTTTGTCTTCGTGGTGTTGTTATGTTCTTGTGACTTCGGTGGTTTGTCTTGGGTTGCTCCACCTTGGTTTTATGCTTGGTTATGTGGTTTGGGGGCCCCTTTCCCTTGCTTCAGATTCGCAAATCCAAAGTATCACCTCTTTTGTTTAAATTTATGCTCAATCTTGACAACGTATCGATAAGCGGAACCAAGCAAGGAGATGTCTAGGAAATCCATCTCATCTTTGATGTACTTTTTAAGCAGTCGCAGTACTTGACTACCAAATTCGCTCAGAATCCTTGATACCCAACTTCGTGTGAAGGGTATGAAAATTATTTGTGAACTCTAACACGTCTTGATCCCTTCCCTACTACAACATGGTGCACTTTATGTATTTATCTTCATAGCTCCCAAGAGGGTAATATTGTTCCTTGATGGGGTCTTAGAAATAATTCCAAGTGGGTGCGACTAAAAATAGTGAGTGTTCCCTTTTGTCATTCTATTCACATTAGGTTTCGCACCAATCCTTGACATGGGGGGTGACTTTGAGAATTAAAAAATCAATCCTTTCCTGATTGGAAAATTCATTAACCAAAAAATATCCTTCCAATAGATTTAACCATCTATCTATGATGTCTACATCTATTTGGCCTTCAAATATGGGAATGTAAAAGTTGACTTGTACCTTAAAGGGAGTGGTGCCTCCAGAGTGGTTGTTGGATGAAGATGTGTCATCTATGGGTAGCCACCGAAGGATCTGGGAAAATTTATCCATCATTGCATTCCTTTGTCACTCGAGGGCTTCTTCTAGCAATATTTTGAAGGGATCTCCTATTCCCTCGTCTTTCTTTTCTTCCGCCATGGGAGGTCGTTGGGGTTTGTGAGGCTGTTCTTGCAAAGGTTCAACTAGTTCAAGCCCTAGCCCCTTATACCCTGACCCCATTGGGGACATGCAAAGAAAAATATAGAAAGAGTAGACTGCTCAGATACCAATTATCTAGACTTATACTAGAATGCAACAAAATACAGATACAAACATAAATAGAGAGATGTAGCAAAAATAAAACTTCATTCATTAATATCAAACAAACGAAATATGCTTACATACAAAATGGAAATAAACTAGCTCAACTGATGGTAGCTTATCTCTAAGAAGAGATGTGGCAGCTACATGCCTCTGAACTATGTTACAATGAGGCTTAAGGACTTTTTTATTATTGAACAACAAGGGAAAATCCTAAACAATCAAAACCCTAACCCCAGGAGATGGAACGACAAGAGTTTGTGGGCCCCATTCGAGTTAGTTGGGTAGCCAAATTTCGGGGTCATAACTTTATCATATTATCTATCTTTGGCGACTACAATACCTCGTTGGAAATATCTCTCCGAGTATTATAGGATTTGCGGTTGGCCCCTGCCTACAACTATGAGTCTGCCTTGGACCTAAAAAAATATGTCGTTTAGGGGTTCAAAACAACTCTGGAAGTTCAGGACCCAAAAAACTACTAAAAATAGTAAATGTTGATGTAATCAAGGAACCTGATGAATCTGACTCAGGGTTTAGGTGGAATAGGCAAGTGGCCACCAATATCCACATGGATCATTGTTGTAAGGAGTGCAGAGTATGTGTATCTCAAGGAAATTGTTGTGAAGAGTGCAAAGGTGTGGAGGAAGCTTTCATTATGCGGAGTGTTGAGGTCCAAAGGAAGAATTCATTTTACATAAGTGTAGAGAAGTGGTTTGAAAAAATGAAGCATTCTCAAATAACGACAAAATGAAAACCCCACACAAAGAGGTAGGGACTATGTTCTATGCAACTATTACCCTTGTTTATTTACTTTTTCAATGTGCCCAAACAAGCAGTTAAATCAACCATCGTGGCTTCCACATCCTCAACTCTCCTTCTTTTTCAATTATTTTTTAATTTTCTATACACAATTTCACATTCTTTCTTGATGGAGAAATTCCACGACAAGATAAAAAAAATACAAATAAAAAATATGTGTATATAATATTTTAGCATCATATTCTCTTTTGTTTTGAGGAGAGTGTTGTACAATAGTGTTTCTAACATTTTCAAGGTTCATTATTTTGTCGAATTTCCCATCTACAAGCCTAAGCCTAAATTTTGCAAATATGTTGTCAATGTACCACATGTATTTTCTCGTATTTCATCTACCACAAGGTTCAGTCTGAAAGGAGAAAAATGATCACTAACCTTGTTATGACACATAAGAAAAGATATGTCATGGGAAAAACCACACTAATGAAAATTTCAAAGTTCCATTATATGTTTTTTAATTGTTGTCATTATTCATAGATGGTTAAAGGTGATACAAAATATTATTAATATAGTTAAAAAATTATTTGGTTTTCTTGTAAAGGTTATATTTACATTGCATATGTCAATATTTCTTTTCAAAAAGTGTCATTTTTGGTAACACCTTTATTTCTAGGGTGGTCAAAATGGCATAGTTTCATTAATAGAAGTTTTAGCTTTTTTGTACAATTCAATGATATAATTTTTGGTGAGAATGTGATTTCTTGTTGTTTAAAATTTGTTTTTAAACACATATATAGACTTAACATCCTAAAAAGTCCTTGGGACACTCAAAATCTACATATTACACAATTCAAACTTAATATTCTAAAAAATATCTACCAAATTTAGGGCACAATTGTCCAAAAAAAGGGCCAAAACATTTATTAGTTAGACTATGTTGGTTAAATTGTGACTTGTTTGAAATCATGTCCTTGAGAATCAATACTAACGCAGACAAAACCTTAAAATCAACCGTTTAATTGGAAATGATACCATTGGTAACAATAATTTATTTTTTTGAGTTAAAATTAGGTCTTAATTGGAATTGTGGCCCTCACAACTAGAATCACTATAAATGAAAAAAATGAAAATTATCTACTAAATTGAAAGGAGACACTAGCCAAAATTTATTAATTTATTAATTAATATTTTTAATAATAAATTTAGATTATTTAGGGTAAACATGAGTGGAAGGGGTGATCTTCTACCCCGATGAACAAACAAAAATATACTACACCTAAGGTTTAGGCACTCTAACAAATAATCACGATAAATTTTTGGCACTTTGGAAAGGACTAGAGCTCACCATCAGTAAAGGCATAGAGAGAATGTTGGTTTTAGAATATTCATTGATTGTTATAAGGAAAGTTTCCAAATTAAAATCAGAGGGAGGAAATCCCAACTCTGTAATATTGAAAAGGATTTATTGGCAGCTGAAGAAATTTGAAGAGATAGCCTTCTTCCACATATATAGAAAATTGAATGGGGGAGCAAATAATATTTCCAATCAAGGTGAAAGTCAAAGGTAAGGAATATTGGAGTTAAATAATAATCTTGAGCCATTTTCCCCAATTCCACTAGGGTACCTCAGTTGACCTCATTTGAACCATTTAACTAACCTTGCCATCAACTTTTAAAAAATGAGTGATTAAATGTTTTTGAAGTCATCACCAAAGGTGGATACGTTGGCTCTGAGAATCTCACACTTGGAGATTGTTATGCAACCATATCACAAAATAGAAAAAAAGATAGATAGACGACTTCAAAATCAGCCTCTTAGAGGGGGAAACCTTCTTTACATTACACAAATGAACAATTCTTGGATGATACAAATGGCAATACCTCCTTTCTATATATAGGAGTCTAAGGGGCCCCAATACAATCAAAGCCTACATAATAATAATATTGTAGGGGCACAACAATAATAATAGTGGGCTTCTATGGGGCACAATAATAACAACATGGGGACTATATGGGCACAATAATACAATAAGGGGGTTGCACTAATAACAATAAGGGGTTACACTAGTAGTATAGTGACCTAACATGATCCTCTCCTTCAAAAAGTATTTTCCTCAATGCTTGAGTAGTTTTGGATGCTTCTATATAAAATTATCATCCTCCCATGTGGAATCTTCAATGAGTAAGTTCTTCCGCTTGATTAGATACTCTGAAATTAATTGATTTCACAGTTGTCGATTTCTTGTTTCTATGACTGCTTCAGGTTCCAATATGATTTTTCCTTCCTCTTCAAGTTCTGTCAATATTGTTTGAACTGGGATCTTCTCACCTATAACCTTCTTTAAGCATGAAACATGGAAAACTAGGTGCACTCAAGAAGATGCAGGAAGCTCCAATTTGTATGACATTGTACCAATATTTTGTAACACCTTGTACGGACCATAATAATTTGGTGATAACTTATTATCATTCTTAGCTTGCTTGAAAAACACTTGTTTGAATGGTTGTAGTCGTAGAAATACCCAATCACCTACATCCAAACTTTTTCACTGTGATGTTGATATGCCTGTTGTTTCATTCTATTCTGCGCCAAAGTGAGGTTATCCTTTAAGAGTTTGAGAACTTGTTGTTGATGCTCAATGTGATCTTCAACTACTTGAACCTTAGAATTTTATTTTAAATATGATGTGATGGATGGTGGATGATATCCACAAAGTGTCATAAATGGGGTAATTTTTGTTGTAGTATGGAAGTGTTATACCACCATTCAGCCAAAGGCAACTACTTGACCCATTGTGTTTGTTTATCAGATACAAACCAACGAATATATCCTTCCAAACATTTGTTCACTGTCTCTGTTTTTCCAAAAAATTGAGGATGATAAGATGAGTTATGAGCTAACTGAGCACCCAGACAAGAAAATAATTTTGTCTAAAAATTTCCAGTGAAAATGGGATCTCTATCGCTTACAATAATCTTTGGATTTCCATGTAGCTTTTGAATTGTTTCCATAAATGTAGGAGCAACCATATGAGCTTTAAATAGATGAGATAATGCACAAAAGGGTGCATACTTGGTAAGTCTATCAACTACCACCATGGTGAAACTCTTTCCTTCGGACTTAGGTAAACCTGTGATAAAATCCATTGAAACATCCTCCCAATGTTGACTTGGAATAGATAAAGGTTGTAACAGACTTTGGTTCTTAATTGTCTCAAATTTATTTTTTTGGCAAACCAAACAATGTGCCACAAAATTTTGAATATCATATTTAAGGCCATCCCAAAAAAAAGTCTTTCTTAACCCTGTCGTAAGTTTTTAAAAATCCTGAGTGCCCTCTTGACAGAGAGGTGTGCAATTCCAAAATAATATTTTGTTTGATTTGGGAATTCTTATAGAGGTATAAGCAATCTTTGTACCATAATGAATCATTTTTCCAGATAAATGTATCAGATGTACAATGATCATGCTGCAACTTTTGAATGAGTGCCCACACTTCTTCGTCATTCTTCCATTCATCCCTTTCTTTGCTTATCCAATCTGGTTGGATAATAGAAATGGCACAAAACAATGCTTCCACATCCTCATCCTTTCCTAAGAGTGCATCTGCAACAACATTTTGCTTCCCTTTTTGTAGATGATTTCAAAGTCATAACCCAACATCTTTGTGACCCATTTTTGTTGTTCTTCTTAAGATAATCTTTGTTCTAAGAAGTATTTAAGACTATCATGATCCATTTTTACCTTGAAGTGTCTTCCTATTGGGTAAGGTTGCCATTTCTTAAGTGCATGTAGCATTGCCAACATTTCCTTCTCATAAATAGCTTTGTGTAAATACTTTCCTTTGATTGGATGACTTTCGAAAGCAATGGGTATTTCTCCTTTCATTAAAAAAACACTAATTCCATTTCCTGAGGCATCACATTCCACAATAAAGGTTTTTGTGAAGTTTGGCATAGCTAAGACCGGTGCTTGGCACGTTGCCTCTTTAAGATGTTCAAAGACCTTCGTTGCTTCTGGGGTCCAAGAAAATGCAACTTTATTTAGTAATTTTGTTAGAGGTGCTGCTATTCTCCCATAATTCTTAACAAACTTGTGATAATACCCTGTCAACCCAAGAAATCCTCGCAGATGATTTATGTATGTGGGAATTTTTCATTCATTAATGGTTTTAATTTTGCTAGGTCTACCTTAAAACCTTCATGAGATACAATATGACCCAAATATTCCACCTCTTGTACTCCAAAGAAACATTTGGAGCTTTTTGCATATAATTGTTTCTCCTCCAATAGTTTGAGTACCCTGCCAACATGTTGAATATGATCCTTCCAAGACTTGTTGTAGATTAGTATGTCATCAAAAACACAAATTTTCTAAGGAAAGGTTTGAAAATGGAATTCATCAAACCTTGAAATGTAGAAGGTGCATTGGTAAGGCCAAAAGGCATGACCAAAAATTCATAATGACCCTCATGAGTTCTAAATGTTTTTTTTGGAATGTCTTTAGTCTTCATTCTAATTTTATGATATCCTGAACGAAGATCCAACTTGGGGAAGTAAATTGCTCCATGTAATTCATCCAATAATTCATCAATGACAGGAATGGGAAATTTATCTTTAATAGTAAGATTGTTGATCTCCCTATAATCTAGAAACATGCACCATGATCCATCCTTCTTGTGTACCAATAACACTGGAGCATAGAAATAACTTTGACTAGGTTGAATTATGCCAACCTCTAGCATTTATGCAACCATACGTTGAATTTCACTCTTTTGGGAATATGGATATTTCTAAGGCCTAATGTTTTGGGGAACACTTCCTGGAATCAAATGAATAGCATGATCATGATCACGAATAGGTGGGATGCCTTTGGGAGTCTCAAATACCTTGGAATGATTGTCCAAATCTTTTTGGAGATCTGGAGAAATAGGTGATTTTGATGTGGGAACCTCTAGTGAACATAATTGTGCAATTACACCATGTTGTTCTTTCTTTAGAAGATTTTTCATGTTGTTAGAGTTGAATATCTTTCCTGGTTTCCTTGCAATGCCCCTTAATTCAACTTCCTTTCCTTCCCAAATTAAAATTCAAGAAAAGTTCTTGAAATTTAAAGCTATCGTACCCAAAGATTGTAGCCATTGGAATCCTAGTACAACATAAACACCACCCATTGGAATGGAAAACATTGAACTATTCATTACATATTATCCCATGGATAGTTTTATATTATGGCAATTTCTAGAGAAATTTATGGTTCCTCCATTTGCAACCATCACTTGACACTCTGGTGTTGGATATAGGAAGCAATTCAATTCCTTGACTATCTTACAATGAATAAAATTATCGGTACTACCCGAATCAATCAACACTATTACCTTTTTATTCTTGATATCTCCTTCTATCTCGAGAGTTTGAGGAGTGGTAATTCCTAACAATGAATTACAAGATACGGTCGGATTCATTTCTTCTTTCCTTAGGATTGGTTCCTGGTGTATGTCTTCTTCTTTTGACATTTCTTGTTCCATTTCTTCCTCCTCTTCACAATCTATGTAAAATAATTTCTTCTCAGCACACTTATGACCTTTAGTGAATTTTCTATCACAACTGCAACAAAGCCCTTTTTCTCTTTTTTCTTCCAATTGTGGCAGTTTCAACCTTGTAGGTTGTTGAAGGCTAGGGGAAACAACACTTCCATATTCATAGCTGTGAGTGCTAGGCTTCCTTGTTTCCATAACTTTGCTTTCAATTTTTCTTGCCAACCTAAATGCCTTCTCCAATGAATCAAGTTCCCAAAGGCGAACCTCATGTTGGATGTTATCCTTTAAAGTCCTTATGAACACATCAATTCTATACTCCTTTGGAATATCTTTTACCCTTATATTTAGTTTTTGGAATTCCTCAATGTGCTCCACCGTTGAACCCTTTTGTTTAAGATTTATCAATTGGCTAAAGAAGGTTTTGCTTTTTGTATCCTCATAATGTGTTATCATTTCCTCCATAAAAATTGGCCAAGTGAAAAAAAATTACGAGAGAAAATCCATTGATACCATACAAACTGATTGAGTTCTAAATATAAAGTTGCAATGCATACCTTTTGTGTGTTTTGCACATTATGGAGATCGAAATATTTCTCCATCTGTAGTATCCATGTTTTGGGATCCTTGCCATCAAACTTTCTCATACCAATCTTTGGAACATGGTGGTCTTCAATCTAACATTAAATTCTATGGAATCATGATTAACGTTTCTTTTGTTCTCATCATGAGTTTCCTCTACTACCTTTTCACCATTAGGAAGCATTTCTTGAAGCAACTTTGCCAAACCTCCTTTCAAACCTTCCATGACTTTCTTCAAATATTCAATGTTTATTTCTAAACCATCCATCTTAGGTTCCATGCCATCAATATTAGCTTCCACGCCATTCATCTTAGCTTCCGCACCTTTCTTTAAACCATCCATCTTAGCTTCTGTTACTTTTTGTGAGAGTGAAATTTGTTGCACTTGGTCTCGTAATTTTGATATATCATGTTGCATTTCTTCCTCTTCTTCATGAGTCATGGTAGAGATTTAGAGTTGCTTACTAGTTGTTTCCATTTTCTTTCTTCGGGCATCAATTAATGATAAGTATGCTTCACTATGTCCTTTGAATTACTTCAAACTAATTTTTCAAACCAAACTTATGCAAAATTTTAAAAAGACTACAATTTTCGCCTTGTAGGAGCTCTATGTTGAATCTGTTGTATCTCTATAATTTCGGATCTCCAAGGCCTTAAATGTCATCCTGTGGTAATCCTTTGAGTCATATTTCCAACCCCGCAAGTTTGATCAATATTGGATTCTCCAAGAAAGTGTTATTCCAAATATCCCACGATGGCCTCATTATAGACTGGTTCACTAGAGCAAACTTGTATGAAGTGACACGTGTCATTTTTTCTACCTTTGGACATGGAAACAATATACAAAAAACTATAGTCTATCCTCTTTCCATAACTTTTTAGAAATTTCAATATGATGCTCAGAGAAAAAGTTATGACTATTTTCCCCAGGTGTCCTGTTTGAGATATAATTTGGGAGCCTGCAAAAACCCTAACATCCATGGATCATATCTTCGAAAATGTAGTGAGGAAAGATCTGATATTCAGACCTGAGGTTCACTAAGATTTTGTCTCAAATGGGTTTCAATTTTAGCTTCTAAATCTTCTTATAAAACACGTATATTCAAAATTACACGATGATCTGTTTGAAGCAGCGAAACCCTAAAATCTAAAGCTCTAATATCAAATGTTATGCAACCAACTCACAAAATAGAAGAAAAGATAGATCAACGACTTAAAAATAATACTCTTAGAGGGGGAAACCTCATTTACATTACACATATGAATAATTCTTGGATAATACAAATGACAAGACATCCTTTCTATATATAGGAGTCGAAGGGATCCCAATGCAATCAGAGCCTACATAATAATAATATTGTAGGGGCACAACAATAACAATAGTGGGATTCTATGGCAGACAATAATAACAACATGGGGACTATATGGGCACAATAATACAATAATGGGTTACACTAGTAGTATAGTGTCCTAACAGAGATTACCATACTCAAGTAACTGTTTTGGAGGATTTGTGTATTGCATACATCATTCCAAGAGTCTAAGATTGTGCCAATCTGACAGATGGTAGAGGAACAATTGTGAGAATTAAATGGGATGTAAGTTTTTATAATACATCGCCGATCCGACCCCTTCATCTCTGCACTCTGGTTTCAAATTCTTTGCACTACAACTTGTTGTACTATGTAACAACACCCCCATTTATAGGGATTAATAGTTATTATTTGACATATAAATGGGGACCCTTTTAAATTTTTATCTTTGAAAATAAGCAAACTCTAAAATTTGCCTTAAACTTTTAGAATAGAACCCAGACTTAAACTTTGATCATCGCAAATCGCATCTCGCAGTTTTCCATGTGACAATTATTAACATCCTAAAGAAAATCCTAAAATGCGATATGCAATAAAGTCTCCACTCCGATTTTCCACTCGCGACACTCCAAGAATATGCGATCACACTTCGCAAGTCGCAATTTGACAAGGCATGCCACTGTGTTATCCCTTACAAATTGCGAAATGTGATATTGCAATGTTTTGCAATCGCATTTCACATTATCTACGAACAACGCTATGTTGCAATGTTTGAAAGTAGCGATAAGACAAATTAGATGTAAACGTGGGAAGTTATTGAGTTTTAAATGAAATATTAAGTGGGTTGACAGAGAAATTATTGTTTATCAGCTCGAGGAGAGAAGCTAATATTTTCAAATCATGGCTAGTTAAAATAGAGATTGCATTCAAATCTTCCCATGATTCAAGTCATTTCAAAGAGATCTTCAGCCTTAATTTCCCTCTATTGTCTACGTTGATATATCTCTCTTTCATTTCAGGAAAGCTTTAAAAGAGATTTCCTTATGGAAAGCAGTGCAAAAACAGAAGCAACAGAGTGTTTCAGAATCTGAGGTTACAGAGATGTCGCCCATATTTTCTCATAGGGTTTGCAGTGTAGATGGAGGAGCAACGACGTGGGAAGTTATCTACAATATACTTGAAAATAAGCGGTCTGAAATTATTGTTAACAAGGAAACATCAGATTCAATACTACCCTTGATAGCTCAATTCAGAGATGCTACTTTCACTTTTCTTCATAGAATATGAGCAAGAGCCAAGATACTACCATACACGGATATGGTCAGATGGGTAGTGGAAAATGTCAATATTGAAGAAAGACAATTCAATAATTCAAAGATGGAGTTGATGGGATCATTTAAAGCCAAATATTTGAAAAAAATGTATCATCTTCCCAACCCTCAAGATATATATGATAGATCATTCCTGGAAAAGTTTGCGAAAGAAAATTAAGAACCCTTTAAGATGATTCAGGGGTGGAGAGTCCTAGAAAAAAATTTAAATATGACAAGACAGGTATGTACCCCATAGCTTTTTTAGCAAATCCCCATAACGATGTGTTATAGACATTTTTGGGCACTTCAACCCCAATCATAAATGTCCATAAACTGAGGGCTCCTAAGTCCCTAAAAGTGTTGCTTCACTGCCTAAAGGAACAAGGTCATCTGATTACATCATCTCCCAGAAGTTCTCCACTGAAAATTGTTCATAAATAGTCAAAACTGGACCATACTGAAACCCCAGTGTAGAGGGTGTGATGCATATCACCTTCCCAGTGTATAGGGTGTGATGCATACTTAATGGCTACTCTATAGTGTGTGATGTTCGGGAATGGACAAATGGCAAGGAAAAATGCGAGGTGGAAGATCATGGAATCTTCCAGAAGCTTCCCCTCTGACACTTGCCTCTCTGTTTTCGACCAGGGATGAGTAAGAGATCATCATTCTCCA
>APFE031674368.1:3815-13982 GCA_000404065.3 Pinus taeda | reverse complement strand
GTGATAAACCCAATAGAGAGAGCCCTCTCTGACTGCAGCTGGGCTAGAAGCTGCAGCCCAAAGTTTGGTTAGTGGTTACCCCGGCCGTATCCTCTTGGGAGTCAAAGAGGACAACCTGGGTGTTAACACAAGGAATGCTTTCCTAATTTCTTGACTACGAGCGGTTCTCCCGACCTCGTGCATCGAGTGATCAGCTCCTGTAGTCCCTTCACTGCCTTGTTGTCGCACAATAGTTTCATGCATGTCTCTAGAAAGGTAGTAAGCATAGAAGGATCCATCCCTGGCTCTGGTTGATCCTTACTACCTGAAGTGGAGGCATCCACGAAGCTCTTCTTAGCTTCCATCAACGTCTCCTTTGTGCATTCTAAGTCAAACTCAGGTTCCTTTGTAGGAGCATTGCAAACCCATGTATCTTCCTCGAGCTACTTCCCCTTATCCTCCCCTGTGGTCACACCGCTTATGAGCACCATGTTCACATTTGGGTCTTCTTCGCATCGTTCAGACCTCATCATTTGGATATTTTGAGTCGGAGGAGGCTAGAGTACCCCTTTCTCGCACATATGTGCGATCAACATAGGAAAATCTACCATTTCATGATCAAATTGAGCACAGTATGAACATGATATTCTCGTCGGGTTGGTACAATCGCGGGCGTAGTGCCCTGGTCCTCCACAATTGTAACAAAATAATTGTCTGCGGCCCCTTCCTGGTCCCATTCCTCCTCGTCCTCGACCTTGCCCCTAGAATCCAGTGCGCGCCATCCCTACAGCTGGGTCGAGGCCTCGCATTTCAGTCTTCACCCTATAGGCTGGGGTCCGATCCATCATTAACTTGTAACTGTGACAAGTGCGCTCGTTGTGGCCTACCGACTTGCAAAAATTACAAAACAACTGCTGAGGAGTCGGTGTATACTTCTGTAACAAATGACAATTATCTGTCATGTGTTTTCCTCCTATCTGACAAATCGTGCACCATAGCACGGGTGTCGCACCCGACCATGCTTGTGCCTCTGGTCTCAATGGCATTGATCCCCCTCCTACTAAGTAGTTCGCGAATACTGGTCAGTGATCCTTGTCATGGCCCTGGTCTTTTCATTTTATGCACCATACTTCCTCGTGCGCCTCTAGCCGCGGTGCCCTATCTTGCTTCAATCTCTGCATTTCAGGGCAAAGGTTCTGTAGTTGTGCATGGATTTGTTGAACTCCCAACCCAAGATCTTGTATCAGGGTCTCATGCAACCTCATTGCCATTTCCAACACTTCGGCATGGGTTGAAAGCTTCTATTGTGACAGCGCCATCCTCAGCTACGATGTCAAAGATGCCACAAACCATGCACGGTGCTGCGCATTCATTAGTGTCATATTAGCCTCGCGGATCATACTCTTCAGCCGCTAATCCAAATCCTAGGGGGTCTTTCCTGGAAGCATCGCGATCTCTCTAAACCCGATGATTGACAGTGTCTCTGATTTCGGCTGGCTAAATTCTCTGTTCAACGCATTGTAGATCTCTGCTATCCCTGCATTTGGGTGGTCATTACAGTGCTTGATATACCATGTCAACGCACGATCCTGCAGCGCACTCACCAATGTAGCCTTCTTAATGTTGTCATCCAGGACCCCTTGTGCTTCCCACACTGCTCTTACCACGAACCAAAAATGGTCTGAATCCTCATTCCCTACTCCTATGAATATGGGTAGCTTGATCATGCTCACCATGCTGAACTACGGGGGTGGTGGAAGTGGAGTGGGTGGAGATGGAGGTGAGGGAGGTGAAGCGAGTGGTGGCGTGGGTGGAGGTGGTAACTGCGGAATGCGCTGCCTTATCAAGCTGACCACACTTCTCAGAGAGACCAAAGTGAGCTCTTCCTCTCTTTCTGGCGAAGGTGAAATTAAGGGACTGTTTCCTAATTCCATGCTACCTTTGTAGATCTTTCTGATCCGCGTCATTCCAAACATTAATGTATTCGCCTAACCCACTTTTCACACAACAGCATCTTAGTCCAGGTATTCAAATATTTAATGTACTTACCTCGTTGTCCCTTGAGAAAATGTCATTTTGCTTCGCCATAGCTCACGGTCATGTCTATCGCAAACTCAGTGATAAACCCCCCTATTATCTAGTCGAGCCAATGGTCCACAGCTCACGTGATCTTGTCTTCTGATGCCTCTAATCTGCGCACTAATTCCAAAGTCCACACTATCGGTTGGTCGAGCTTACACCTTCCCTGGCTATTGACTAATCTCGTGATCCACTCATACATTTTAGAGGGAAAGGATGCAAAGAAAATCTTGTGGATTTCAGTATACACGTAATGATCCAGCCACCTTTTCTCAGATACCTGTGGAGTTCTATTTTCCTGTGTCGCGAACTCGTGAATCTTCTTGTCCAACCACTCTTCAATTTCCTTCTTTGTTGGGTTCCAGTGGCACAACATCAGACATCCCTTAGGCAGATCCTGGTCCCGGCAATGGAACCATTTGTTGGCTACATGGGGCTTGGCCCACGTTTAGCAGTGAGTTTAGCCAAGCAAATCCCGGTACTACTAGCCCTTTCGGCGACAGTCCGCGGATCGCGCACTGAGGTCTCACTTGAAGTAGTATGGGAGGCTGCTGGAACCAATTTTCCGCACCCTAGGGATGTCTTGATGAAGATTCTGGAGGTTTGCAATCCTAATCTGCATGTTGCACTGCTCCGCATAACTTTCTATTCTTTGCAACCCATGCGCACCTTTGTGAATACAGTATTATTCCGATCCAATTCTTACTGTGCTATTATATTAGTGCTTAAGTTAGTTTGTGTAGGCCCAATATTCTTATTACTTATTCAACTTTCAGATAAGCGTGCATGCTCGAAAACAATATAAATGCATAAAGATAACTAGAACATAGAAATATAGATCTACAAACAGACGCAAAATATTCTGAATCAATCTTATCTTTATTAATACTCAAGTTTAGTTACAGACCCGACTCTGCCCTGCGCACTCAGCTACAAGGGTCCGCGCACTAAGCTGCAGACTCTACTAGGCCTTTCGCACTCAGCTGCAAGGGTCTGCGCACTCAGCTGCAGAGCCTCTACGTACCACTACAACCCATACACTTCAGATCCACTTCTATCTTCTAACCATGCCTTCACATCTATCTATTCCTTTTTCAAAACTTAGAACTCTCTTTTCACTTAGAGCCTCACTCTATTTATACAATCCCATGGTCCACGGACCATGGGTAGGCCGACTCAACTTTACATTATTTTACATTATTTTAGTGTGGACAACCCTAGACTCTCGCGCTCCGCACCCTACTTCGTGGAGTCTTTACATTACATTGACTGAAACTCGGGCTTTAAGCCCCAAAAACATGCTATGGGGGGATCCGCTTTCCAAAAATCACACCCAAAATCATGTGCAAGAACCACACAAAAAACCATAGTTAGGCCCACCCACCTAATATAGGGTCCAAAAACAATTTCCCCAGGGCATTGCCCCAGACCCTGTAGAGGGGGCCTACATCTTCTTGCTTTTCGAAGACATCATTTCATCCCTCTCTCTCGGTGACAGTTAGAGTCAAGGAAAATATTTAAGGATTCAACAACCAATCCTTTATACTGAATGAGACTCCTACACTAAATGGTGTGAAATCTAATTGGGATATAACATCGGGGAGATCCCCTGAATGTTGGCGGGTCCAACACTGTCAACAAAAAGATTTTTTATTTTTCCCGAATTTCTAGAATCAATGCACTTTCAAAGTAGAGAAACCTACACAGATCAGTGCAACTGCTAAGTTATGCAACATGCGGCCAGTGCAGGTGGACCAAAGGGCAGGTTGCGCTGGGATAAAAACATGATTTTTAGGCTGATTACCATAAGCTTAGAATTTTTGGAGAGGATATGCTTAGGGATTTGCAAAGGGATAATGATAAAGTGTTTAGGATGCTTATTTATCCTATTTTCAGGTCCATTGAACATATGTGACAAAATGGCATATAAAAATCTTGTCTAAAAACCACTACTAAAACTACTTCCTCCACTAGAACTACTAGTACTATATCTAAGATGTACTTGCTGAAATTTTAGAGTCTTCCTCAACTTAGAAAAGAAATAATAAGTATTTTGATACAATACAAGGGGAAGGTTAGGGATAGGAGGAGTTGTACCACTATGCTGCAGAGCCACTAGTAAGAACCAAGTGATCTTCAAATAATAATCACCTCATCACAAAATGCATATCATCATCTACTAGAGTATGCTCACCAGGCATTGTAATCAGTTGTATAGTTGGCTCAAGAATATGAAATCCTCTTAACTCTGAGTAGGGTCTATCTGTGCCATTCGAGCTCCCTGTGACCCATCTACTGACGTCCCCTATTTCGCTAAAAGGAGATCCATGATTCTCTCCTTTTCCTTGCAACTCTGGACTACCCATGTTGTTCCTTCGTGATGTTGAACTTTTCACCGCTTCTCATGTCCTTTGTAATTCCCTTCTTCTACACCTAATTTCCTGCAAATTCATTTCTTTCCACTCGTCATCTATCGTTTAACTCTAAAATGATCTAAATATCATGCCTTATGCAACTCTTATTGATCTATTGCAACAACCCCTCATTTCCACAACGGCATAACGTTCCTCCCCCTAGATCCAATCCTCGACACTAAGGGTTTGAAGAAACCATTTGATCTTCTTGGAACAGTAGTAGATTTTCTTCAACCATCAAGACTTTGATCCAAAGTGGGATCTCTTTCAACAATCTTCCTTGCAACCAAAACTTAAATACTAATTTCACTCTAGAAAAGGACTGATGCTTTTCAGCTGCAAAGTCAATAATATAGCCTTCCTTCTAATGATGCATTTACCCAAAAATCAATAGCCCTTGTTAGATCTATATCTAATTAGTGAAGTTCAAACAAATTAGATGGAGATCAGTCTCTATGGAGCCTAAGGCAACTTCCAAATCCTTATTTAACTTGCAATCGCTTCAACCAATTCTATAATACTTCAATGAACTTGAAGAAAAATATTTTGCATTGGCCACAAGTAGAATCAACATACAAAACTTCTTCTTTTACCCATCTAGACTCTTATGTCTCAATTGACCCTATTATAGAATAAGATGACAAATCTTCCCATGCCACGAATCCTGAATACCTCTGCTAAGAATTCTAGAAACCACGATATAAATCCCTCTTGTAATTTTAGGGCCCCGACAATGGAACCATTTGTTGGCAAAAAATTTGATACATTTGGCGCTATGGTTTGGCCTAAGATCACCAACAAAGTACCTTCGTAGTCTAGCTTATTGTCGACATTTTCACTCCCTTCATAGAAAAGGAGTATCTCACTCGAGGGATGCCAGAACAAACAAAGATAAGAGAGATCGAGATGATTGGAGTGAAACCAAAACCATCATCGCGTTATTTATTAAGTTCAGACACAGTATCATCGATCACAATCAAATCTAATTACAAGCCAACCATACAAGAATTAATAGATAGATAACTGTGCAAACATAATTAAAATTTTAAAGGGGTCACACATTCATCAAGACATATAACACAAATCATTCCTGCAACACTTTCTTTATTATTCAGGAAGTCATTACAACAGAGATCCACACAAACTTGTGCGTTCTCATGTCTTAAAATCAAATACATTACAACAGAACATTACAATTCATAGAAAAAAGACTCATAAATTTGTGCAAGTTATGGATTCTCAACACATAAACGCTGAGTAGATCGAAATACTATCTTAGCTTCAAGCTCTAACTTCCCGATTTTCCCATCTGTGGCTTCTTTTATAGACTCACTAACTGGATTTGGTCGTTACACAAGTTCCTCGATCTTGATCTTGATCTTGATCCAGTCCACTTTGACAAAATATGGTTCTTTTGTCCTTATCCTTCTTGATCCTTTCAAAATTGAGCATGTGTTTCCTTTTCTTGTAGTTGTGCGAGTCCCAGTATACACTAATTATCTTTCGTTTTCTATTTTCAGGTGGTCTTCTTCTGAAATATCTATCCATTTTCTTCTCTGTGACTCCTCTGCAATCTTATTTCCAAAAATATATTCAAAAAACGAAGGACCCAACACATTCCTATTACCAATAATCTGATTTAGGATGTCATAAGTTAATTCCTTTCCTTTCAATAGTTATTACCCTGCTAAGTGTGATTATTATTCTTCTTAGCACATGGTTCACTTCATATCGTCTGCCATTGTCGAAATACTGGCTTGATTCGACGACTGGAGTAATTCTACTGATCATAGTGTCATTGATTAATAAGCTTACTTATCTGACATTGTCATACAATCACGCCATTTCTGCACATAGACTTTCTCTGATTAGGATCACCCCAACACTATGCACTATGTATTATACCACTACTAGTGCGCAAAAATCCCTCTGATGCACAATTTTCTATATTTGCACTTAGTGTAACTTATCTTAAAACCATCTTGTAACTTCTACTATAAAAAATAGAGAACAAACAATATTTAGTAACTCTAAACTAGAAACAACATGAATCTAGTATCAACCATAATCAACATACTATTTATGTCCAACAAGTAGAATCCTTTTTCTTCTCATGTATGATGCACAAGAGCTCAATTATCCTTGTACAACTTCAATCAGCTCCCATTAACAAAACCCTCTCACAAAGTACCATCCAAAATTTTCAATTGTAGCACTCCCACATTTGTCATGTGTTGGATAATGTACAGTCCTGTCGAAAGCATCTAGAATTTTCCCGGGTTTCGTAAAAACTTGTTGTCATACAACAGTACCAAATCTCCAACTTGAAATGACTTTTTCTTAATTCTTTTGTCACGTCATGCCTTCTCTTTGGTTTTCTACACTTCTTGGTTAAAGTTGGCTACTATGCGATCTTACTCCAGTTGCAGTAACTCTTGTAACCTCTACTTCATTGCGTCAGACTTTGATAGTTGCATGGCTACTATAATGTGCAATATTCACACCAAAAACTCCATTGGCATTATTGCCTCCTCCCCATACCCTAATTGAAAAGGTGTTTTTCCAGTTAAATTCTTGCATGTGGTCCAATAGGCCCACAAAAATATTGATATCCTCAAATCCTAGTCATCGTGCTACACATTGCATACCTTGGTAAGAGTTGTGTCCAATATTTTATTAAAAGCCTCCACTATACCATTAACTTGTAGATTGTAGGCTATGCTCTTCTGATGATAGAACTATAACTCTTTAGTTAGTGTTGCAATAGTCTTTTTCAAAAATTGTGTGCCTTGATAACTCATTAGAATCCCTAGACATCAAAATATGGTAACTACATTATTAAATAAGAAACACGCAATTGTCTCTATGTTGCAATATTTGACCCATCTAGACAAATAGTTAGTGGCGGTGATTATGTATAGCATGCTAGTTATCCTTGTGGGTGGGTTGGTTGGGCCCACAAAATGAATTTTCCATTTGTCCAATGGTTGTAGAGTGAGCTTGGAGCCAAGGGCATATTGTATCTTTTGGAAGGCTTCCCCACTCATCGACATATGTCACAAGTTCTCCAAAACTCCTTAGCATCTATATGTAGAGTAAGCCACCATAATCTTGTGTCAAATATCTTTTGTGCCATAGCCTATCCTTCATGATGTCCTCCAGTGATGCTTGCATGTGCTTCAGTCAAAATTGTAAGTCGTTCATGCTCCAATACTCACTTGCACAAAATTCCATTTACACCTAACTTGTTCTAGGAACATGCAATTAGCTGGTAGTCGGTTGCTTTTACTACTAATTGTTTCTTCAGTGCAATAGTATATTATTCTGGTGCCATCCGTGTACTAAAAAATTTATCAATCTCTTTGGAATGGACATCTACCATATGCACAACAAAAAACTATGCATCTGGTAGATTTTCCTCCAAATTCGGTGCATCCTCGCCCATGGTCAGGTAAGACAAGTGGTCAGGTCCTTCATTTAGTTTGCTAGGCTAGACCACCTGAAAATCATATTTTTGGAAATAGAATAGCCACTTGCAAATCCTCCCCCCTCACATGGGATTGTTGAACTTATTATTTGAACTTATTTCCTAGCAAGTAATGCTTAAACTTTTGAAGTGCATACACCATTACTAGTCCTTCTCTCTTTGTCTGGGTATCGTTTTGCTCAATTGTAGATAACTTTCTGTTGGAAAAATAAATGGGATGATCAATCTCTCCATCTTCAGTTTGTGCTAAAATCACACCCAATTCAATAAATGAAGCATCAACATGCACATGGAACTCCTTGCGCCAATCTGGGAATACCAAAATTGATGCAGGCGTCAGTTTCTCCTTCAAGGTATCCAAATCTTGTTGACACTCATCGTTCCATTAAAAATTGGTCCCTTTCTTAAACAACTTCTTGATAGGGTAAGTAATCAAAGTGTATACTTAGATGAACTTTCGATAATGTCTTGTATGTCTCAAGGAAGACCGCAATTTCCTAGTTGATGTGGGTGGTGGTAGATCCACTATTACCGTGAGCTTGGCTAGGTCCATTGGCAAACCTATCTTAGAGACTACGTGCCCCAACAAGATACCAAAAGGTGAAAAAAATATACATTTCTTTATGTTTAATGAGATCTACAACTGTTTGCACATGTCCAACAATAGCCACAAAACCTCAATATGCCTCTTGAATAGACTGAACACAGTTTAGTCATCTAGATACACCTCTAAAAATTTACAAATAAATTCCTTAATTTCCACAACCATTGTGCGTGAGAAGATGGTTGGTTTATTCTTAAACATGAATGGCATGACTGTGTATTGGAAGCAAGCCCATTCTATCATGAAAGTGCTCTTATTTTGATATTCCTTTGCAATATTCCCTCGGTGGTAACCAGATAATCCATCAGTAAATGAGTAAGCTTCCTATCCACCCACATTCTTCATTATAGTCATTGAAAGGAGTAGGGAAGGGATTGTGCACACATGCATCTTTTAGCTTACGAAGGTCTACTCAAATTTTGATCTCCCTTTTCTTCTTATTTTGGACCACCATCAAGCTTATCCACTCAGATTCTTCTACTGGTTTAATGACCCCTACTTGTAGCATCTTGTCCAATTACCACTTGACCATTTATTTATATGCTAGATTCAACCAATAAGGTCATTGTTTTACAAGCTTAGCCTCAGTTTGTAATGGAATCTTTATCTTGCCTAATTCTCTGAATATTCCATCCATTTCTTCAAATGTGTTGGGGAACAAATATTGGTAGTTGTGTAGTAGGTAGGCAACCTTCTCTACCATTTCATCATCCCAATAGTCCCCTATAACTTCATTTTAGGATTTTCCTTTGTCCCTATATTCGCCTTCTTAATTTTAATAGGTTGCACATGCTTGGCTGATTGCAATTCTGGTCCACTCACTAGATGCTCCCCTTCAATTTATGGAATCTATAAATTTATAAGATCATCATCATCTTCTCCTATCTTTGCTACATTATAAAATTCCATGAACTCTTGTATCTGCTACAAATACTTGTGCGTAGGACATAGTGGTATACCTTTTATCGCTAT
This sequence comes from Pinus taeda, assembly GCA_000404065.3. Lineage (NCBI taxonomy): Eukaryota > Viridiplantae > Streptophyta > Pinopsida > Pinales > Pinaceae > Pinus > Pinus taeda. The sequence continues at coordinate 4,447 of APFE031674368.1, read as the reverse complement.
TGGCTATCGATTGGTAAAAATCTTCTGTCGCAATACCTTCAAAGCCTTGTCGAGTGTTGTTTCTTCTTCCTAAAAAATAAAGGTAACTTTAAAGCTTTGCACCATCTCATTTCATTCCTTTTTCCTTTTGCACACTTCCAACTCAATATACTAGCTCATGGGAACAATATCTAGTGTATGCACAAATCTATGTGCCCACTCTTGTTGCGTCACCCATCCTCTAGTCCATGTTGCAAGACACTTATTCAAATATGGCCTTGGGCATTCCATGCATGATTATTTCTACCCAGGCACCCCAAAATTGGTTCCAAATTTGATGCACAATAATTGTTTTCATTGTTTCCATCATGCAATCTGACTCTTATGCACAACCCACAACCTAGCTAGGATAGCATGCGATGCAACATGTAGCATGGGAATCCTTATAGGCTTCAATATTCGATATTCAAAATCTTGCACAAAAATAGTTAATTTGGACAATACATCAAATCAGGTTGAGTTGAGCACCTTGGTACCGATCCAATGCACTACTCTGTGAAGGTGTCTGTGTCTTGGAGTATTGGTCTCATGTAGTCTATTTTACTAGTTTTCCAACAACTCATCTGAGTTAGAAGTGAAAGACCCCACACTAT
>APFE031674362.1:0-14166 GCA_000404065.3 Pinus taeda | reverse complement strand
TCATACCAAATGTTGGCTTTAACCTTGTAAAATTAGTTGTTGTAAATAGACTTTTAATAAAAATAAAAAATAGGTAATGCTGCATTCACACACATTTAACATAAATATTTTACTCTCAAAACCCAAGCTTATAAAACAACAAATATTGATAAATATATGTTGTATATAGTACAACATATATAACCCATCACATCTTAATCTGAGTGGATCCTGAAATAAAATTGGGCTTGAAAATAGCTCATAAATGAAAGTCAGAAGATGGAAGTGAAATCATGGTTGTATCATAGTGCTCATCTCCCTCATTCCAACGATGCAAATGGCACTCAAATCTGAGTTCATATGCTCAACTTATAGCTGGTTAAAGCTCTGGACAAACTTGGCCAAGTGGCAGTCACTAACCAGGCAAGAAATTGGTGAAGGGATGACGCATGGAAAATGGTGGTTAGAAAAGGAGAATTTTTCACCTCCTTAATTCATCTAGTAACCCTTAAAATCCGGCGGAGAAATTTTAATTATGTGCTCTATAAAAATAAAAATAAAAGACAAATTTGGGGTGGTGGGCTACTACCCCTGCCACCCCCCAACAAAACCAACAACATTGTTATGGCACATATAAAAAATGGCGTGTTAGGCGGGTCAACCCCAGCGGATCTCCCTACCCCACCAAATGACAAACATCTATAAGAGTGGAACTGACGGGACTTGAACTTGCCCGATCAAGTGGATCGGCCCGCCACCCAAGTTGTTCCAAAACATATTCCAAATTCAAATGAAGTCTATTAACCACCGACTATATAAAAACTCAAGCTGCTTTTGTCAACAAATCCACACCATATTTGGGGTGGCTCGGTTTTGAACCTGGCATGCCACCAACGATCCATGACGCGTCTGTTGGTGTTGCCACCCCATCGTTTATATAAAACCTCACATTTTCCATTCGAACCATACTAGAAGAGGAGTGGAGAATAGAACCCTGAGTGGCCAGGAGGTTCAGAACCATGAGCGAAACATCTTGTTAGATGCTGAGAAGATTCCCTTGGGGGGACCAGAGGTGCCAGTGTCAAAATTTGACAAGTTTATAGTCATTTTTACATGTTTTTGCACCAGGAATCCAATTGTACAGTCTGTTTCTCTGGTCAGGGTCTCCATTTTTAGTTCATCACCACAGATAGGAGGTACACGGGTAATTTTTGTAAATTTGCTTGTAACTTATTTCTTTGCTTCCATTTAATGAAAGAAGGCCTCCCCACTTTGAGGAGGGCCTGGAGACGTAGTCTACATTAGGTGAATTTTGTAATCAAATTATTTGTGTGCCTTTGATCTCATTGTTTCTTTATGATTTCTAGTTCTTTTCCATGTGTTAAGTTACTTGGTTAATATTCTCTTTTATATGCAATTATGTATGCATCCTTGAAGTTAAAAGATCTATACCAAGTTTGGTATTAGAGCAAGGCTTCTTGATGTGAGTTGCATGAGTGAATGGTAACCAGGAACAAGATCCAAAGAGGTGAAGGGAAACTTAAATCCTTTGATCTCGAAGCAAGTCATGCACCACAAATATGGAACATGCTAGATGAAGAAGCTCGAATGGAGGAAGAGTGAAATTATCACAATGTATTACTCACCATGGCAGAGAAAGTTGGCAATTTTGTAGAGTATGAGAAGACAATCAAGCCTGATAAGGAAGAGCCAGATGTGTAGAAATTTCACACTGTAGATCACTTGATAATGCAATATACTAAAGCAAAATATTTGATCTACTTCTACAAACAAACTTGCAGAAGCTTGATCGATTTTGAGCAAGATAAAATATAATAGATATAATAGAGAATGAGAAATCATACACATGAAACACAAAAGAATACTCCGGGGAAAGCCTTAACTAAAAACCCCGATCTCTGTATTATCATACAAGTGGAAATATCTTAGGATTGCACAAAGCTTTAGCTCTCAAGCTATCCAGCTCTCAGTACAATCCCTCACTGATGCTCATAGACAGAATAGACAACACATATGCCTTCCTTGAGTCCTCCAATCCTCCTATTTCCTTGCGCAATTTCTCCTGGGTCCTCCAGTTGCAACCTATGTGATTCTCACCTCACACACAATGGTGACCTCTGAAATAATTGCGCAATCCTGAAAGAGATAATTCCTTCTGCATGATGAGTTTCCTATATAGGAAAATTCCTCCAACTGATTGTACACTATCCCTTCCTCTGATCTCAATTGGGTCTCTGACTGAACTGACATGCATGAGTTATTTATGAGAGAATATTCAATTATCTAAAGTGAAGTAGTTACATGCATGCATGCATTAACTAACCGAACTCACAATCAGTTCCACAAATTGTTGGAACTAATCTAACTGGACTTAACTTAGTTAACTGAGCTAACTAATTACAACTCAAAGTACAACTCATCCTGATCACTTTAATTATGGGATAACTTCCTCAATCAAAGGGAAAACTGTCGCATGTCTTCACATAGACTTCATGTTTGATTTTCTCCAACTAATTAATTCGAGATGAATTAATTAATTATTTTTCAAACAACTGCTAAGATCAAATTCGAATTTTAATTCTCAATTTTAGTTCAGAGACTAACTAAAATTGGAATGTATCTTGAAATGCTATTTATAGCAATTCTAATTTTAGCATTTCTATTTTATAATTCCTTGTTGATATTTCCAACACTGGTACCTAAAATGCTATTTATAGCATTTCTTGTTGCTATTTTGAACACTCCCTCTCAACAAAAAAGGCATTCAACTTGAACCCGATCCAAAACCTTTGGAATGTTGTACATGCAACACTTCTCTCAAGTGTTGTTGCTCCAACAACTCTAGGAACACAAAAGATATCCAACTTGAATTAGAATGATGCCTCTGTGATCAAAGTCTCTGACTGCTATTGTCTCTATCGACTGAAAACTCTGCACCTCTGTGCTCTTCAGCATCTGACTACTCTAGCCTCTATCACTTTGATCTCTGATTGCATCAATCACACCGATTCCTATTGCTGTATCCGTGTTGCTGCTGGTCCTATCTCCCAGCATGCATCCATACTGCACCTCCTCTCATCATGTAGCATCGTGTTGCCCGCTGCCACACTGCAACTCAGTTACTGAGAAGTAAGTAACTGATCTCCCAACTGACCTCCCTGTTGGGCTAGAAACACACTCTGATGCTGAAGTTCCCATTGCTGCTGACAAGTGCTCCCTCTCTGAACTCTGCACTGCTGCAACAACTCCCTGCATCTTGCATTGTTGCACACCTTTCTATGCCATTCTGCACTGCTGCAACACTCTTGTGCCTCTCACATTGTTGCAGCCTGCTAGCTCTACACTACCTTGGGACTCCTGCACTGTAGCTCTCTTTGTCTCTCCATCTACATCCATCTCTACCTACTTAGCTAGTCTTGCTACTCGTCGTCGGGGCTCTCGTAACAAGGTCTATTCAAAGAGGTTGGGTACCTCAAGGATCTTGCCCCTATTTCAGCCTTCTTGGGACTATCACTTCATACCTCCCCACCTCACAGCTGGAGGTATGGCTGCATGTGCTCCCTCTGCCCACTTGGCTCGAAATTCCCCGCTACTATTGGTATCTGCATGAGTAGATGCCTCCACTCAGTCTCTTCTCTGCTTCTCTAGTTGTGGCTACTCCAGAACTTCCTGAAGCTGCTTCACCAATTATGGTTCCTCCACAATTGTCTAAGACTTCTTCTGGGACTGCATGTTGAGAGGTAATTTACTCTCCCTTTCAACCACAAAGTGTTCAACATTTGCTTTGCTTCTCAAGGCTTTGCATGCATCTTGAACCTCAAGAGCATACAGGTTCTTGGCTAGCACACCAATCTGTTTCATCTTTCCTGCCGTCACAAAATTTTCTGGAAAAAGAGTTGATTTTAAATCAATGATATCTCCCTCATTCGAACTCTGATTCAGCTAATTGTTTGTATTGAGTTTGGGTCTTTTTACGCAAGGAATCTATATATGCTATTTGTTTATGAAAATTTTGCACAAAAATTTTCAGATCTACTCTGGAAACTCGCGGCCTATTTTTTTTTACTTCAAATTTTCTTCTTTGTATATTGTTCGCTGCTTCGATCTCCTTTTCTTTGATACCATGTAGAAATTTGACACTGTAGATCACCTGATAATGCAATATACTAAAGCAAAATACTTGATCTACTTCTACAAACAAACTTGCAAAAGCTTAATCGATTTTGAGCAAGATCAAATAGAACACATATAACAAAGAATGAGAAATCATACACATGAAACGCAGAAGAATACTCTGGGGAAAGCCTCAGCTAAAAACCCCAATCTTTGTATTATCATACAAGTGGAAATATCTCAGTATTACACAAATCTTTAGCTTTCAAGCTATCCAACTCTCAGTACAATCCTTCATTGCTACTGATAGACAGAATAGACAACACATATGCCTTCCTTCAGTCCTCCAAGCCTATTATTTCCTTGCATAATTTCTCCTGGATCCTCCAGCTGCAACCTATGTGATTCTCACCTCACACCCAACACTGACCTCTAAAATAATTGCGCAATCCTGAAGGAGATAATTCCTTCTGGATGGATGAGTTTCCTATATAGAAAAATTCCTCCAACTAATAGTACAATGTCCCTTCCTCTGATCCCAATTGGGTCTCTAACTAAACTGACATGCATGAGTTATTTATGAGAGAATATTCAGTTATCTGAAGTGCAGTAGTTACATGCATGCATGCATTAACTAATTGAACTCACAATCAGTTCCACAAACTGTTGGAACTAATCTAACTGGACTTAACTCAGTTAATTGAGCTAACTAATTACAACTCAAAGTGCAACTCATCCTGATCACTTTAATTAAGGGATAACTTCCTCAATCAAAGGGAAAATTGTTGCATGTCTTCACATAGACTTCATGTTTGATTTTCTCCAACTAATTAACTCAAGACGAATTAATTAATTATTTTTCAAACAACTGCTAAAATCAAATTTCAATTTTAATTCTCAATTTTAGTTCGGGGACTAACTAAAATTGGAATGTATCTCGAAATGCTATTTATAGCAATGCTATTTTTAGCATTTCTATTTTATCATTCCTTGTTGCTATTTCCAACACTTGTACCTGAAATCCTATTTATAACAATGCTATTTATAGCATTTCTTGTTACTATTTTCAACAAGATGACCATGCATCAGTAAATCATGAAGGTGGAAGAGGAGAGCCTCCTGAACCACCCTCTTCATCATCTAGTGACAGTTCTTCTTCTTCTTCTTCTCATCACTCTAACAAGCATTATAGGAATACATCTAAGAAGCCACTTTTTAAGCTAGATGTAAAGTTTGATTTGCCCACATATAATGGAGAATGTAATGCAGAGAAACTAAACAGTTGGATTATATAGATAGAGGTTTATTGATGGATTTAGCATATTGAGGAAGATGAGGCGAAGATCCAATTAGAATCTCTTCAACTGAGTGGCACCACTCTCATCTGGTGGCAGAGAAAGTTGCAAAACCCAACAAAAACTTGGGTAATCTCCTTTCTTCTTGGTCCAATTTTGTTTCTGCATTAAAAGATTAGTTTTATCCTTTGGGTTACCAACAAAAGGCTTTAATGGAATGGCAATATTTAAGGCAAGGATAGGGTCAAAATGTACAAATCTTCATAGAAGAGTTTAGAAAACAAGCATTGAATCTAGGCATTTCAGTTGATTCACTTGAAACTATAACAAAGTATATTGGTGCTTTACATAGTTACATCATACATTATTTGTTATTATTTAATCCTACTACTATTGATGCAGTCAGTGTGAAGGTCATTGACCTTGAAAGCAGGCGCAAGAATGATAAATAAGAGCGACTGAAGAAAACATCTTTTAAACCACATAATGGCAAGCACAAAGGAAAAGGAAAGGGAAATGACTAGAAGGTAGCTACAACCAAGAAGGAGGAAGGAGAAAAGCCATCTTTCGCACATTGCAAGAAGGAAGGCAATGATGATCAATATTGTTGGAAGATGCAGTTGGAGTTGAAACAAAAGAGATTTGGTTGGAAGAACAAGAAAAAGATGGTGGAAATCGCACAACAGAACCTTGGGTCCAATTCCAGTGATGAGACATTAATCACAGCAGTGGGCACACAATGTACTCTTTATCTTCATGCTAATGAAAATTATGAATTGCATGAAAGTACAAGTTCTTCAAATGAGTCTCTCGTCAATGAATGAAAGAGAATTGAATTGTTCCATATTAGAGTCGTAATGAAACACACTAAAGTGGAAACCTTGTTTGATATGGGCCCACAAGAAAATTTGATTTCACAATCCTTGGTTAAAAATTTAGGATTAGAGACCAAGCCTCATCTAAAACCCTACCCTCTTGGTTGGGTGTGTGATAAAGAAAAATCACATGTAACCAAGCAGTGTAGAGCTAGATTTGTGATTGCATCGAAACGAGTATATGAGGTTGATCTTGATTTTGTACCCTTGGGTATTTGTGTTATTGTATTGGGGAGTCTATATTTGTATGAAAAGAAAGTAGTTTTATTTCACCATGAAAACAAGTATCATCTCATGAAAGATGAGGCATAATAAATTGTTAGAGCTCATAGCGCCAAAATCAGTGCCAATCTTTTAACTGCATGTCCAGATGAAGAGATTGATTAATTCCAACAAAGGGTGCATGCTCATGGTTGTGAGAGCAAATGATGTCGAGACATACGAAGCTTTCCAAGGTTGTGATCCCACTCATAAAAATGAATTGTATGAAATTGTTTCTAACTATGATGGGATTTTTTAGGAACCAAGTGGGTTGCCTCCAAAGCGTGAGATCCAACATGAGATTCACTTGCAGGACGATGCTCCTTTTCCCAACATTGGTATGTACATGTTGTTAGCCATCGAGATGGAGGAGATAAAGAAGCAGGTACAAGAATTGTTGAGCCAAGGGGTCATAAGGCCAATCTCTTCTCCATGCAGTTCACCTATTGTTTTGGTGCCAAAGAAGGATGACACATGGGCCATGTGCATGGACTACAAAGCACTCAAAAAAATAACGGTGAAGAATCGGTACCCTCTCCCTTACATTAATGATTTATTAGATCAATTGGAAAATGTTGTCTATTTCAGAAAACTGGACTTGTGCAATGGCTATCATCTAGTCTGGATTGCAGAACAGGTTGTATGGAAGACTGCATTAAAGACGAAACAAGGATTGTTTGAACGGCTAGTAATTCCATTCAGAGCATGCAATGCTCCATCCACATTCATCAGAGTGATAAATGATATTTTCAGGCCTTTTCTTGACGATTTTGTACTTGTATATCTTGATGACATTGTTGCTTACAATAGGACATGGGAAGATCATGTGAGTCATGTTAAAAATGTGCTTGATGTTTTGCAAAAAGAAAAATTGTATGTCAAAATGTCTAAGTGTGAGTTTGGGAAAAACTCTTTGGTTTACTTTGGCCACATTGTTGGAGGTGGACAGTTAAAAATAGATCCTTCTAAAATTGATGTCATTGTAAAGTGGCCTACCCCACCAATGTTACAAAGGTTTGTAGGTTTTTGGGTGTAATGCAATACTGGAGAAGGTTCATTTCCAACTTCTCCATCATTGCATCTCCCTTACATGAATTGACGAGTATGAATCAAACCTTTCAGTGGGGAGGAAAATAGCATAAGTATTTTGATACACTAAAAGAGAAGATCAGTACTGCACCATTTTTGGCCTTCCCTAACCTCCAACAACCTTTCGAGATCGAGACTGATGCCACTGGATACATCAAGGGAGTAGTATTGATGCAGCAAAGGAAACATATATGTTACCATTAAGAGACATTCTCCCAAGCTGTTGTAAACTATCCCACATATAACAAGGATTTGTATGCCTTTGTTCAAAGCGTCTAGAAGTGGAAAATTTATCTGATCAGTAAGGAGACCATCATTCACACATATCACTAGCCCTTATAGTAACTTTAGTTGCAGACCAATCTCCAACAAGCATGTCATTTCAGATGGATGGGATTCCTTCAACAATTTCACTTGGTAATAAAATACAAGAAGGGAACCAGCAATAGAGTGGCAGATATGCTTTCTCACCCTCCTATTTTTGCATCTATAGTTTTGTAAAATGACTCTTTATCTTTTAAAAGTTATGCTAAACAATATGTTGTTGATGATGATTTTAAGGATATTTATGCAAAGCTGACTCATGGATTGTAGGTGGATAATTACCATTTGGAGGGAAAGTTGTTAGATCACCTTGGAAATATTTGTATCCCCACCAATGAAAGAATACATGTAATCAGATAGGCACATACTTGTCTTGTTTCAAATCATTTTGGTGTAGGGAAAACTTTGTGTCATTTGCAGAGGTTGTGTTATTGGCCTCACATGAAAAATTTCGTGACTCGATATGTAAAGGGATGTGTGTTATGTTCAGTTAGCAAGTCCACTAATAGAAAATTAGGGCTCTACACACCACTCCCTGTTTTGATTCGTCCATGGGAAAGTGTGTCAATGGATTTTGTAGGTGGCTTGCCTTTGTATAGGAGAGGTCATGATTATTTGTATGTCATTGTGGATCAATTTAGAAAAATGTGTGTATTAATGCCTTGTAAAAAGCATATTACTGCAAAGAAGACTACTCATCTTTTCTTCCAATTTGTATGGGTCCAATTTAGACTACCCACATTCATTGTGTCTAATTAAGACTCTCATTTTCCTAGAGAGTTTTGGACGAGCTTTTGGAGAATGATGGACACCAAGTTGAAGACGAGCATGACATTTCATCTCTAGAGTGACGGAAAAACTGAGGTTGTCAACTGCACAATGATACAATTACTTCGAGGCTATTGTGGCAAGCATCCCAAGATGTGGGATGAGCAGTTTCCTTATGTACAACATGCATAAAACTTGGCAGTGCATTCATCCACTCAGATCTCACCATTCGAGAGATGCTTTGGCTATTTGCCAAAGGATCCCTTAGACATGGTCTTTGGGAAAGGTGAAGATTCTAGTGGGAAAGATGACAGGGAAAAAGTGTGGAAGTTCATTCCATGAATTTAGATGATTCAACAGACAGTGCAAGAGTAGTTGGAGAAGAGTCGAGCTCAATAGAAAGCTCAACATGAAAAGTAATGAGTCGATTACCAGTTCCAGGTTGAAGACAAAGTGTGGCTCCACATAATCAAAGACATAATGAAAAGGGAAGGAAAGAAGTTGCGACGAGTCCGATATGGCCCATTCACGATATTAGAGAAGATTGGAGACAATGATTTTTGTCTCAATTTTCCAGCATACATGCAGATGTACTTAGTGGTGAATACTGAAAAATTAAAGCTTTATGAGCATTCGTTGATCATGAACACAGAAAAGGTTGGGTAGGTTCCTATAGTGGATGATTTTGCACCAAGATACTTGGACAAGCTACTAGAGGATATGATTATTGACGGGAATACTAAGACTTCACTAGGGGGAGATGTGGAGTACCTTTCGTATTGGCTTCAAAGGAATGAATCCAAGTAAGGCTCGACAGATGGAGAAGGAGAATGTGAGAGAGAAATTCAGTCACTTGCTAATTGACTGATAAAGCTTTTGGTGGTCCAAAAGCTCATTAGTGGGGAGGAATGATCCAGGTGGATCTAGAAATACAAGTGGCCTTGAAAATAGATCAAAAAATCAAATTCATCAGATGGAAGTGAAACTATGACCAAATTGTAGTGCTCGTCGCCCTCATTCCAACAGTGTGAACGATAGTCAAATATGAGTTCATATGCTCAAGTTATAGCTCATCAAAGTTTTGGTCAAACTTGGCCAAGTGGCAGCCACTGACAAGGAAACAAATTGGCGAAGGGATGGTGCAAGGAAAAAAGTGGCCAGAAAAGGAAAATTTTCCACCTCCTTAATTCATCACGTAACCCTTAAAATCCAATGGAGAAAATTTAACTATGTGTTCTATAAAAAAAAAAAAATACAAATTTGGAGTGGCAGGCTACCACCCGCACCACCCACCAACGGAACCAACGACATTGTTATGGAACATATAAAAAATAACGTGGTGGGCGGGTCACCCCTAGCGGACTTGTCGGACCCACCAAACGACAGACCATATTATTGTATAAGAGTAGAATGAGCGAAGCTTTAACCCACTCGGCTCGCCACCCGAGAAATTGCAAAACATATTCCAAATTTGAACCAAGTTTATTAACTCTCGACTATATAAAAACTCAAGCCACGTTTGTCAACAAATCCACACCATATTTGGGGTGGGTGGGTTTTGAACCGGGTGCACGCCCGACACATGCAACTTCGCCACCAAAAGCTACGACTCCTCCATTGGTTGCTCTACCCCATATTTTATATAAAACCTCACATTTTCCATTTGAACCACACTGACGGAGGAGTAGAGCATGAAACATCGAGAGGGTCGTAACTATGAGCGAGGAATTTTACTAGATCCTTAGAAGGTTCCCTTGGGCGGGCTAGACGTGGCAGTGTCAGAATTTGGCAAGTTTATACTCACTTTTGCACATTCCCTCGCCAAGAATCTAACTGTGCAATCTGTTTCTCCATGTGATTCCCCATTTTTGATCTATCATGAGAGATTGAAGGTATAAGCATCATTTTTTTGAAGTTGCTTGTAACTTATTTCTTTGTTACCATTTAATGAAAGAAGATCTCCCCACTTTGACTATGGCAGAAAGACGTAGCCCACATTGGGCGAACTCTGTAATCAAATCATTGGTGTGTCATTGATCTCATGGTTACTTTACGATTTTTGCTTCTTTTCCATGTGTTAAATTACTTGGTTAATATTCTATTTTATATGTAATTTTGCATGCATCCTTGAAGTTAAAAGATATGGATCACATCTGCAAGTCTCCATTCAATTAAATTATTATTAGAATAGAACTATAGCCCATTAATCAAATTACAAATATATGAGTGGAATGCTAAAACTATCTACGAAAATTTGCAAAGATATTGCAAAATACCACTTTTTTTTCTTGGGGAAGAGCTTATGTCCACTATGACACTTCTAGATGCCCAACTCAAAAAATTGCACCTGTAACCAGTAGTGCAAGGAATATAATACATACTCTCTCTCTCTCTCACACATATGTATGTATAATTTTATGTATACATGCCATAATAATAACCATATTCCATGTGGTTTCTACAAATATATGTGTTAGTTATTGTGTTTATACAACAATGATTGTAGTCATTAAAAGATCTTCATCCTAAGTTGACTAGACTATGTTCATTAATAAATCTTTCATACAATCACATTTGTACGATGTCACGAATGTGTTTAATGTAGGCTTTAGAGTAGGCACAACCCCTTCTCAATTTTATTATATGGTCTTGATTCCCAAAATTCTTATTTTTCTCATGCTAAAATATTTGTACTAATATATGAACTTATCCAATATTCTTTAAGTTAAATGGTGTTAGTCTAGTAGTTCCCACAAATTTGTCTAACCATGTATTCTTTAAGTTCAATGGTGTTAGTCTAGTAGTTCCCACAAATTTGTCTAACCATGTATGAGACTACTATCTTGTTTAATGAGGTACTTTTAAGATAATTTTGACATTACATTTAGGGGATAAAATGTTTACTATTGTAACTTGCACCATCAAATTTAATTAGTAAACAAAAAATTACACATTCCATAAAAATTGCTCATCATCCTTTCACTCACTAGAACTTATCATAATGATACACTTATTAAATATATTTATTAAAAGTTGTTAGAAGTTTGAACTAAAACCTTGCAGCATGAGAAGGAGAAACAACACTATTATTATTTAAAAGTTTTACTAAATCATTGAGTTGGTAAAAGTGCATAAATTTACCCCCTCTCATTGAAACGTACAGAGTTTTTGATTAGAATGTCATCATCACCGTCGGCTTTGAAAAATTATGACAACCGTCACAACTGCAACCCAACGAGTTACTATTTATTTATCATGTCCATGAGTGATCAAAATCAATATCGTCCATTCAGTAGAGTTGAAGTAGGTATTGTGGTAACAATGGAAGAAGACAATGGAATTAGGGGTAAAAATTTGCATAATTATGAGAGAAACTCCGTCCTTGACATTATGAGATTTGTGGAATTAAGTGGAGGAATTATTCCTCAAAACCCAACAGCGGCAGTAACAACTGAAACTGGCGGAATTGAAGATGCGAATTTGGTGTCTACTGTGAGAGTTAACACAGTTCCCCCGGGTTATTGAAAATATTGATATACGCGGATTAGATGATTGATGGCGTGGAGACAACGTTCAACGGTCTCAGATTGAACGAAGAGAGCGAGGACTATCTCACAACATTGACATTCCCTCGCAACATAATTGTTCTTCGATGGATACAAGATTTTCGCCAACGCAGCGAACAATTAAATTTTTCCACTGAAACCCAAATTATATTCTCATGGCGTGAGATTAAACAATCTCTAGAAGAATATACGTATAACTTCGATTTCAGACATGAAATTATCAATGTTACCTCTGGAGAACAAAGCTTAACTAGAAGTCTTTCCGAGGAGGAAATAGTGAATAATATTAGTGCAGCAGTGGATGGGTTGCCAACCATTATTATTAGCAGCAGCACCGAAGAAAGTGAAAAGGGTGATGGAGTGATATGCCCAATTTGTCAAGACCCATTTTCCACTACACACCCTGCAAAACAGTTGTTGTGCAAATATCTTTATCATTCCAAGTGCATTCTTGAATGGTTTCGTCTGCAAAATTCATGTCCAATATGCAGACGTCAGCCTGCGTTGCATAACATTAATCCCCTTGCTTAAACACTATTTTTTTGTTGGGTAATTTTCCTCTCCAAACACTATTTTTTTGTTGGGTAATTTTCCTCTCCTTTCAAGATTGCCTTGAATGAACTTTGAGTATGAGAAGCATGTAGGATTATATTTTATTTATTAATTGAATTTTTTTTATTAATTTTAATCTAGATGTTTAAAGACGCTGGTTTGATTTACCACAGGGTGGTGAATCAGCAAAGTCAAACCATATTTTGCATCTGTAACCTAAATGTTATGGATTATTTTAGTTAAATTAAGGGAAGATAAAATTAATAATTTATTGAAGATTAATATAATAAATTGTATAATTTATTTGAATTAACAATGATAAAATGTTGTCATAAGAAGTTATGAATTTTGATCTATGGATTTGGTTAAAGCTCATAAAATTTGATGAAATCTTTAATTCAAATCTCAAGGTTGAAGTTCCAAGAACCTTGTGACATATATATTATTCGGAAAAAAGAAGTAATTATAGTTAAAACATTTTGTAATTTTATTATTCTACATTTTAGCCTTTTTCCATGTGTATTTTTTGGTCATTTTTGTCCGAAATTCTGTAAAATTATTTTTGGAAAATTTGTACAAGTATTTTTTGGTCATTTTTTGGGAAATTCTGTAATATGAGCAAGATGTGTAATCCATAATTTAATATGAGGAATATGTGTAATTCATTCGTTACTCAACTTCAAGTTGACATGTCTCCCTTTTATATAAAAAATAAAATATTTTATGTATAAAAAAAATGTTTTAATGTAATAAAACAAAAATGAATATACACATTTGGTTAGTTTTAAGTACAAGCATTATAAAACATTTGTAGGACCACTCCTTAAGTTTATTGTTTGCACCTAGAGACCCTCTACACCCCAGTGTATGAGGGAGATGTTGACACATAACAACTCAATATATGAGGGAGATGTTGTCAAAAAACTATGATGGAGATGTTGTCCCTTAAAGTAAGGTTAATTACAAAATATTAAAAAATATGAAGGAGATTGTGTCACTTAACTAAAAAAAATATTAAAAAATATGTGTTGACTAATATATATTGTATATGTTGAAGATATGTGTAACAAATATTAAAAACATATGAGGGAGATGTTGTCACGTTACATTAAAAAAAATATTAAAAAATATTAGGAGATGTTGTCATTAAAAAAATATATTTGTCCGCTACTATATATTGTATATGAAGATATGTGTAACTTTACTTTAAAATAAAAAAATTAATTAAAATAAAAAATGGGTCAGCTAATATTAACAAACTCAATTTTAAAAATGATATATATACAATTTAAAAAGAGATAGAATAGCTTATTCATTGAATAA
>APFE031674360.1:1336-29128 GCA_000404065.3 Pinus taeda | reverse complement strand
TGGATCCCAAAACCGGGACTACCAGCTTGATTTTTCATTATATTCCTTTCAATGTTACAATACATATTTATACATGCTGAAGCATCCAATACCATGGACCGAAAAACCATTGCGTCCAAAACCATGGCCCGAAAACCATCGTGTCCAAAAACATGTGCGAAAATCATGCACAAAACCATAAGTGGGTCCGCCCAACCTAACATAGGGTCCAAAGTGGAGTTACGGGTGCCCCTAAAACCCCCTGTGACCTCCCCCCCTCTAACCCCCGGTTAACTACGTGGGCTATTCATGGAAAGAATATAACACATCATTATTCCACATCCTTTGTTTTCCTCATGAAGGGAGGATTGTTAGAGTTGATTAGTTAGATTATTCTCCAGGTGACTCTTACGCAACTTAGGATTCTACCGTTCCATTGGTGGACAATCCCCGTCAACATATTGAGAATTTAGGAGTTTGGATGTACTCTTTGTTGATGGGTATATTCGACCTCCCTTCTCCTACAACTAGAATTAATGTGATTTCATCCTCTAGGGGACCTTCTCGGAAAGAGTTCTTTCGAACTCGTTATTTTTCGGACCTTGGCCCTTACCTTCATCTACCACCACATTAGATGGAGGGCAGGTAGGTGGAATGACATTTCCCATGTCTACAGCGTAACTCACTTATCAATCTATTGTTAACTCTGCAAACAACCATCCCACTCCTTTTTCACTAGAGGTGTTAGATGTCGATGTGGCTCCAGCTTGGACCCTCAATTCTACTTCAGCTCTGGATTGCTTGGATAAAGTCTTACCATCTAAAGAAGCAATTTTAGAAGAAATGATGGGTGTGGATCGACCATGGGATGATTTACATCATCATTTGTATTTTATCCCTCCATTGCATGAAGTTGAATCTAGTTTGTCCAATTTGTCTACTAGTGATGTTTATACAATTTCAAACCCTTTGGCTCCAGCACAATTTTCTGCCGAAGGTAACATGTCAGTTATCTCACGAACTGTACCTATGAACATCTCTAGGAATCCTAACGTAATAAAAAATGTCTTCATCGAAGTTGATTGTTCCCCTAAAGAAATTCAAATCTACACCGATCTCTTCAAATAATTTCGAGATGTGTTCTCTTGGACTTATGAGGAAATGCCTAGAATTGATCCATCTATAGTCTAGCATGAGATCAAGACATACGAAAATGTCAAACCTATTCATCAAAAACTTTGACCGGTCAATGCTCGGAAAGCAACGACTATTAAATCTGAAGTTGAAAAGCTGCTTAAGGTGGGTTTCATATACCCCGTTCCTCTAACTGAGTGGGTTTCCAACCTGGTCCCGGTAGATGAGAAGCAAGGAACAATCTGAGTATGTATCCACTTTAATGATTTAAATAAAGCTTGTCCAAAAGGAAATTACCCCACGCCTTTCATTGATCAAATTGTTGATGAATGTGCGGGTAATGAAATTTTTTTTTCATGGATGGATTCTCTGGTTACAATCAAATTGCTATTCGTCCAAAGGATCAGCACAAGACAACCTTTATTTTTCCTTGGGGCATGTTTTCATACAAGAAGATGCCTTTTGGCTTTAAAAATGTTGGAGCTACTTTTCAGCGGGTCATTTCGTATGCTTTCCATGACATCAAACATGTTATCAAAGCATACTTGGATGACTTAGCTGCTCATTCTCACAAGAGAATTGATCATCCCAGGCACCTTCGGTCAGTCTTTGAGAGATGTTTTTTTTATAAAATCCGGTTGAATCCGAATAAGTGTGTTTTTGCGGTCACATCTGGTCAACTATTAGGATTCATTGTATCAACTGAAGGGATTCGAGTTGATTCTTTCAAGGTTGAGGCATTAATTCAGTTGCCTCCCCCGTCTTCCATTCATCAACTTCAAAGTCTGCAAGGAAAGGCAAATTCCTTGAGGAGATTTATAACAAATTACGTCGAGATTACCAAAGGATTTACACGTTTGCTTAAGAAAGGAGTTCCATTTTAATGGGACGATTTCGCACAATGATCTTTTGATGCTTTGAAAAATGCATTAACCTCTGCTCCATTATTGAGTCCACCAAATTATGGCAGAGATTTCCTTTTGTATCTCGTTGTGGCAGAAACAACCATCGGTATGGTTCTGCTTCAGGAGGATGATGCTCTCAGTGAGCATGTAATCTACTACTTGAGTCGAGACTTAGTAGGACTTGAGCTACGCTATTCTCCCATCGAGAAATTGGCCTTGGCGGCTATCCATGTTGTTCAGTGGCTTTGTCATTACATTCTCCTTCGCAAAACGTTCGACTTAGCAGTTGTCAATCCTTTTCAATTTGTCCTCAGTAGGCGAGTGATTGGGGGCAAGTATAATTGATGGATTGTTATTTTGCAAGAGTTCGATCTCGAATTCTTGTCAGCTAAATCTAAGAAGTCATTATTTTTTACAGAATTGATTTCAGAGCTACCTTGTGAGGAAGCTTTGTTTATGAGGAAAATTTTCCCGATGAACATTTATTCCTTATTTCTTCACAGGATCCCTGGTACAGAGATATCATTATATATCTCCAGGCTTCGAAGTTTCCACCTGCTTTCTCCAAAGATAAGCATCGAAAGTTATGTCACCTTGCCAAAAACTGTTATTATTGGTGATACATTATATCGCAGAGAGGTCGACTCAATCCTTCGGTGTTTCTTAACTTTGGAAGAAGTCGAGTCAGTACTTAATGATTGCCACATTGGAGCTTGTGGTGGTCATCTATCAGGGCTTGCAATAGCCCAGAAAACTTTGCAAGCAGGCTACTTTTGGCCTTCAATTTTCAAAGATTGTATTGAAGTGGTCAAACATTGCCATCCTTGTCAAGTTTATACTCGGAAAATGCGCGCATCCAGCTCCACTTTTTCCTGTTATCACTGTCGGTCCATTTATGAAATGGGGCATTGATTTTACTACTTGTAATCTGCCTTTAGCGGAGAATCACAAGTACATCATTGTGGTCGTAGACTACTTTATGAAGTGGGATGAGGCCATGCCTACTTTCAAAAATGATAGTGGGACAACAGCCTTGTTTCTCTTCAACCAGGTTATTTCATGATTTGGTATCCCAAGAGAGATCATCATTGACCATGGTAATCACTTCCAAAATCAACTTATGACCGAATTGGCTTTCAAGTTGGGCTTCCGGCAGGAGCATTCATCTCCATATTATCCTTAGGCCAATGGGCAAGTTGAAACTATGAATAAGTCCCTTAAGACCATCCTGCAAAGGACAATTGATAAAACTTGATCCAATTGGCACATCATGTTGTATCCGGCACTTTGGGCATACCAAACCTTAGTTAAGACTGCCACTGGTTTTACTCCTTTTCAACTAGTTTACGGGTTGGAATCTATCTTCCCTATCGAATGTGAAATTCTATCCCTTAAGCTAGCTATAGAAATTCTTCTGGAGACATCTAGTCTCGAAGAACGCCTCGTTCATTTGGAACAACTTGATGAGCAATGCCGAGATGTATCCATAATAAATGAAGCCCATAAGAAGAGGATTAAAACTCAATATGATAAATTTGTCCGTACTTGGGTTTTTTCTAAAGGCGGCCTTGTCTTAGTCTATGACGAAGACAAAGACACCCTAGAGGCACACAAGTTCAAAGATGTGGTATGGCCACTTTATAGTCAAGTGTGTTTTGAAAAAAGGGGCTTGTGAATTAATTGACTTTGAAGGGAACAAGCTGACGAAGCCCAAAAATGGGCTCTACCTTAAGAAGTATTTTGCTTAGGCTTTGGCCGAGAAATTGCTTGTTTGTATATATTGTATCTTTGTACATATCTATCTGGCGTTTTGTGATATTGATATTTTTTTATCTGCTTTGGCAAGTATTGATGGATGATTCGATATATTTCGGATTCGTTGATGGTGCAAGTAGACACACTCAGAATCTTGCTTCCGCAGCTTGGGTGATTTATTCTCCATCTAGCCAGTTGATGGTGTCGAGGGGAGTATGTATTGGCCCTGCTTCGAATAACATTGCCGAATATTTTATCATTCTTAATTTACTATCTGAAGCAATATCTTATGGGATTGATTCATTGGTAGTTTATCTAGACTCACAACTGGTGGTGTCACGGTTAAATAACACTTATCGGTTTCGCGATCCTTATTTATATCGTCAATTTTTTAGAGTGAGTGTGTTGCAACGATCATTTATTTATATCATAGATGTTCACATTCCACGATCTAAGAATTCATTAACAGACTCTATTGCTAATCAAGCATTAGATTGGCACATTAATCATTCATCAAATAATAATAATAATAAAAAAAAAAAATATATTAAATAAATAAATAAATAAATAAAAATTGAATCTGTATATATATCATAAAATCGCCTGTATATAGATAGAGTTTTCAAAAATAATATACAAAATTGGGGCAGTATGACCTCAAAATTTGGATTTATGCCCATAATCATGTCCAGTCATACATAGATCTATCTATCGAGCTGGCTTAGGATAAGTGGTTAAAAAGTTAACCACAGCGTTGGCTACATGCCGAAGTATCTGAACCCAGTCCCGTGGTACCCCTACCACATGGCGCTGCATCTCCTCAAGCAGATCCTCTACAGCTATCATAGGTACCTGGTGAGTTAGTTTCACCAAGTTTCTCTGAACAACATAAAGGACTCTCTCTGTCTTGGCTACCATCTCTTTGGCCCCTCTTTCGTGACGCCTGTGCCTCAGAAATCCATCAGGTCTCACTGGACCCACATCTGGAACATCGCCATATATTTTGTCAGTATTTTGTCTCATCAAAAATATATATATTTTTTTAAGTTTATATCATATCAAAAAATCCAAAAAAAAATTGAAAACTCACAAAAACTTAAAAATTGTTGCCTATGTCTCCCCATGCAGCATTTGGTGGTAACACTAAGTCAGGATCTTCTCGGAAATCCATTACGGCATATGGGTAGTCATCGACCGCGATGATCTATTGATCCCACCAGGTGAAAAACTCATCATCAAAGGTCGTTCTTGGCACATCACCGCTCCCAAGGCACTTCATCAGGTCCGCCCATCTACCCATTCGTGGATCTCTAAGGTTGTTGATGGAAACTGATACCTTGGGATGTAGCACAGGTACCTTCTCGAAGAAGAATGAACACAAGATGGTTCCATATCTAAAATTCTTCATTTGACCCTTCTGTATAGAGGTCAATTGACTATTCATGTTAGTCAGAAGAGCCGCACCAGTCAAATATTGTGGTAAGACATTCCACTACCAGGGTCATAGATACTCGTGACGCCTAATGCAGGGAAGCTGACCCATTTACCCATGCAATGGTAAATGGAAAAATCCTCAAGGATAGACTTTCCACATGTTTTATTAGAATTTGACTCCCAATCTTCTCTAGATGTCCAGGACAATATATATGGACATAGTCTTCCACCGAAAGACTACCTCTCATCCTGCCTGTCAAGTGCATGACCTCCCCTCTTCGGGACAGACGGTAATGAAATAGATAGCTTCGACCTCAATTCGTAGAGGCATCTGGTCAATCATGAAAGTGTCGTACTCTGCACTCCAGTAGTGGATCAAAAGTTCTAGCAAGCACGTATTGGCTTTCATATTTGGCATTTTGAAGAATTTGAGCAAGCCACAGCCTCTCTGAGCATCCAATGCATTTTGATCATTCATTACCTCATTATCTATGGCGGTATGCTCTCTTTCCCTCCAAGTGATGGTCATCCTACAAAAAATTGAAGTTTCAATTGTTAATTTATATGTTAAAACTTTAACTCGCGTACACGTGGGTTCCCTTTACACACAGTGGCGTGTAGGGCTGTCATATACGCGGGTTGCTCACATCCAACCCACGTGTACGCAAAGTTGAATTTTTGGGCATAGTTTACCACGGTCAAAACTTCGGAAAAACTTTTAAAAACTATCATAAAGCATTACAAATAGGATTTGAGGATTTCCTGGAGACTTTGGGGTGATTCGAATGGTCCAATTGTTCAGAGAAAAGCTTGCTTAGTTTTTCTCCACGGATCTTTGCTCCAAATGGAAATGAAAAAACTATGAGGCCAAAAGTCATTATATACCTTTGAAATTGCAAAATATTTTTTCAAAAATTGATTTTTGTCTCATTGATTTTTTGACCTGTGGGCTTGGATTGTCGAGAGTGGGTTGTTTTTACAAGAAATTTTGGAGACTTCTTCAAGATGTTGTTTCGGTCCCATGACCGCTGACTCATCATGGTAGGTATCATTATATCACTGGCATTTGGGTTAGGGAAAACCATTTTCCGCTGCATTTTTCATACTAGCCTCCATTCAGTGATACATTAGCCATAGGGTCGACCCCATCGTATCTTGGTCAGCAAACCATTTTCACTCGCCGATATTTTTTAAATCATGATGTGATGTAGAGCCGACATCTTAGTTAGATCCTCACTAACATTGGTTGCCCATGTTGCTACACTGAGTAGGCTCGGGAGTCCTCTTTAGTCCCGCCATGATTGATGCGTTGAAGACACATTCTCCTTTCTTCCACGCTAATTTTTGGCCTTATACCCTAGACGCTCCTTTGTGTTGAGTTGTACTGTTGCATTGCATTTTGACTATTTGCACCTTTTGGCCTTGAGACAGCTTCACTTGGACTCAACTTTAAGCCACTTATTTGACCATGTCTTCTGCAAAGTCAACCATGCAATCACTTAGCTTCTGCAACTTGACGTATCCTTTTGCCTGTGGAAAGAGCATCCCTTTGAGTGTCCTTGACCAGTTTCGCCTCCCTGCATTGAGCATAGGAATGTTACCCTCCCAGGAACTAGATCATATGTTTCTTTGACACTCGTTCTTTCCACTGTACTATAGCATTCTTTTATTCTTTTTCTAGCTTAAAGAAAAAGACCAAAAAAATGATGTATTCCAAAAAGAGCGGGAACGGGATGACATTTCCATATTTTGTTGGCAGCTAGAGTCAGTCGTGTCGCACTTGAACAAAGCACTCAAAATAAAGTCTCTCCTCCATTGGGGTGGGATTTAGTTTGACTTAGGAGTTCCTTAACCTTGTTATTGAGTCAGTACTCCTTCACTTGCTTACCTCTTCCAATCATATCGAGAGTTTGCTTATTCCTCTTGCATGACAAACTTATAAAGAGTTATCATATGTTGCCATATAGTCATCAATGAGTTGTTCTTTTGTTCAAGGGAAGCAAACCTGGGTCAGCCTCTCTATGGTGTCTTTTAACCTATTTTTCAGTCAGCCACCCCTAGTTGTTAGTGTCATGTTTGTCATCACATCAGTTATATTGGTCCTTTACTCGTGCCGGTTTGAGAAGGTCTCCATTGACTTCTTGCTAGGAGGTCTCTTCCTTATCGACTACGACAAATTGCTCTGAGGGTAGATCTAGAGTTGCACCCTAGACCTATTTTCAATATTGATAGGTCACCTTGTGCTCAGCATCGATTAGTATCATGGGTCTTTGACTAAGTGGTTTCCCTTGTGTTTGACATCAGCTTTCATTATCACACATTGGGATTCGTGCAGTGCCTTGGTTTCCATTTGACCCTATCGGTGGATTCCTCGCCTTTGTGTCAGCTTTCATTATTGGTTGGTTCATAGGGTTTCTATCGTGCGCTAGCTACATCTTGTGTACACCGAAAATGTGCTTCAGTTGGGTTCTACATCTTTTTCCTATGATTCCTTCCACATTATTGGCCTACAGGTTACACTCGTGCTAGATTGATGAAGGATGCCTTAATGCCTTCCTTCTAGTGGATCTTTTCCTATCGACTATAGCTTATTTTCTCTGGGAAAAAGATCACCTTGGGGTTTGCAGTCATCAGTGGTAGATTCTTTCGCTATCGACAATGGGAAACCATCATTGTCTCCTGATTGATAGATTCTTTCAAGTGTTCGACTTCATCTCATTCATTCGCACTTGTTAGATTGTACTGGGTAACTTGACTCTCATTATCATTATCGGTGAGTAGTCTCGCATTTGTTAATGGTACACATCAATGACCGGTAATCAAATGATTTCTCACGTGGTGGGCCTCAGATCATTCATTCCCATTGTGTAGAAATGTACCGCAGTGGTCAGTGAAGACCTCGAGTTGCATCAACATGTTTTGGTTCACTTGTCAGTTGCTCATGTTGCTACTAGTTGACACCATCTACCTTATATGTTGCAGTTTTTCACAATGACATCATATATGTTGGCATCTGATTTGCGATGTAGTATCATTTTATTCCATCATGTTCATTTGGTACTATTGGGATCAGTTTTTGACATCAGTGATCAGCTTCATACTTCAACATCATTGATCGTCTTCTTATATGTGATATTTAGACGTACTTTTTCGATCATGATCAGATGATCCATTATGTATTTTTAGTTCCTTTACACTAGTATACATATTGGATCCGCTTGTACTTGATATGCGGACATGCTTTACTTTCTCTAAGCATGGGTATGCCTACCTCAAGCAGCAGTTTCTTTATGATCTCTTTTGATGGCTTGGCAAGTTGAATTCTGGTGTAGTCCTTCTCAGTCTTGACATGATTCTTTCCATACACTTAATACATTTCGGCCATCATGTACCCCTTCTCACCTCATATATTAGGAGGCATCTGTTAAAGCACCATTTACCACTCTTGGTATATATGATTCTTTGTTTATGGCCTAGGGAAACCCCTCCTTCTAGACTTGGTCCAAATATATAAAAAGCAGTGTTTTATTCCCTGTACGCTACTTTGCCCTAAGCTAAAAGCGTGTACATGTGGGTCAGTCAATACCCAACCCACGTATATGTATTAAAACACTTACAAAATTAAATTTCCTTAATTTTGGGTGCAGTTCAGGAGTTTTACCTATTGATTACCTCCTATTACACATGGCCCATCTGTTTCCCAACTAAAAAACTAATTGTGAGAGGTATAAATAGACCTCTATGAGAAGGCCTTAGGGGGAGGAGAAGAGATAGAGTTATTATACTGAGATTATCCCTGACTAAGTCTAATGAATCCCTGTGCCTCATGCACTTCCCCAAGCTTTAGGAAACCCTTGTTTCCTTGATTATAGATATCATTCCTTTTGCTCGAGATATCATGGTGTTGGTGATGGAAGAAGATTGTTGAATGCTAGGATAGGACGAATTTGGAGTACGGTTCTACTTGGAGCCAAAGAAAGACTCAAGTGAATTCTCTCCGTGTTATTTATAGCTTACTGCAATAAAAGGAATGATGTCTTGTTTCCGAAATTAACTATGTCTATGCATCAAATTGTGTTTTAATTCATTTATGAATGTCATTTTGATGTATGACCAGTAATTTGTTTATATGATATAAAGTCAATTTCGTGAATATGCTTTACTTCTATATTGCTATGTATGTTCAAATTGAATGATTTTCAAGTTTGAAGAAAATCGGGAATTGCAGAAGGTCTGAACCCTGCATGACCTACTCAAACAAAGAAAATCTAAGTACGGTCACTCTTACGTAGTTTGATAATATAAGCATCTTGCCTGAGTTGTTTGAGTATTTCATATTGTAGTTTTTTTCTGCTTTGTTGGGGTTCTAACCCAAAGCCCTAGGGTGCTTTCACCTGAAATAGTATGGAAATTATACTTTGATGGAACAAACTTAAAAGATGGGAATGGCGTTGGAATATTGTTGGTATCTCAGGAAGGTAGCATGATACCCCTCTTTCAATCTCAAATTTGAGGTGACCAACAATGTGGTGCAGTATGAAGCATTGCTCCTGGGGTTACAAACGACAAGAAATATGAACATTGAATGCCTATCGGTCTACAGAGACTCTGAGCTAGTCGTAAGGCAAATCTGAGGCCAATGTCAATCCAAACACCCCAGGTTGAGGACGTAACGAAATCAAGTGTGGGACTTAATCGACAATTTATTCCTAGCCTTTAACATCCAGTTTTTGCCCAGGGATGAAAACAGGATGGTTGACTCTCTTGCGGTAGCTACAAGCACTTTCAGGCCCCCACAGAATCCACTCCTCAGATATGAGATAGAAGTCAAAAACAGGCCTTCAATACCTAATAATTTCAAACACTGGCAGGTATTCGAAGATGACAAGTAGGTAAAAAGATTCATAGAAGTCGTTAGGGAGTTTTCCCACTCCACCATCAATAAAGCAGAAGAATAAGTAGAACAAGAAGCCACTTCGTGGAAAGACACAGTGGTTGGGAAAAAAAATTGCAACTAAAAGGGAACACCATCCCTTGTGGACTTGTTCCACTAGAAAGACTTTTCAATAAAGACAACATAACGTCCAAACAAATGGCCCTGGAGAAGGTTGAGCAAGTAGAAGGCTACAACATTGGATCATAGGAGGAACCCTAGACAAAGGAATCCCCTTGAAATACAGACAGAGGCATTTAGATCTATTCAAAACTTACAAAGATGTATTTTCTTGGTCTTATGATGATTTGAAATCGTTTGATACAAATATTATTCAGAATAAGATTCCTTTGAAGAGTGGGATAAAGGCATGCAAACAGAAAATCAGACAAATAAACCCACTCTTACTCCCCTCCATTAAAAAGGACATAATGAAGTTGTCGCAGGCCAAGATCATAGTCCCTTTAAGATACTTTGAGTGTGTAGCTAATCTGGTCCATGTCCACAAAACGAACAGAAAGATAAGGCTATGCGTGGACTTCTAGAATTTAAATAGGGCATCTCTAAAAAGATAACTACCCTCTGCTAAAGATGGATAATATATTGCAGAAGGTAGTGGGTGCAACCATAATTTCCATGATGGATGGATTATCCGGATATAACCAAGTGGCAGTCCACCCCGAAGACCAGAAAAAGATTGCTTTCACCACCACGTGGGGAACCTTCATGTACGCCCGCATACCATTCGGATTGATAAGTGAAAAATCCACATTCCAGAGAGCTATAGACATAGCTTTCATGGGTGAGCACGATAAATTTGTGGTAGTCTACTTAGATGACATCACAATCTTTTCTAAGACTGATGAAGAGAATACCCTCCATTTAATGCTCACCTTCGAGAAGTGCAGGAGGTATGGCCTCTCTTTGAATCCTAAGAAATCTCAGTTTTCCCTGAGTGATGCGAAGCTGCTTGGACACATAGTAGCGCAGGAAGGAGTAAAGATTGGTCCTAAATGAGTCAAAGCCATCAGCCTTATTCCCTTGCCCAAAAACAAGAAATAAGTCCAAGCCTTTTTGGGGAGGATAAATTTCTTAAGGCGATTCATACCCAACTATGTTGAGATAGTCAAAGGTATTACAGACATGCTCAAGAAGGAGAATGAAGTTAAGTGGAGCTCTGTCCCCCGTGATTCTTTCACTAGGATCAAAGAAGCTTTGGTTGAGGCCCTAGTGCTAGTCAACCCTGATTATGCGGTGCCTTTCTACATCTTTTCTTTTGCCTCTCCACATACTATTGTTTTTGTGTTGTTACAAAAAAATAAAGAAGGTTATGAGCAGCCCATTGCCATTTTTAGCCAAGTCCAAAGGGACGTTGAGCTGAAATATAATATATTGGAGAAACATGCCTATGCACTGGTCAAGGTGCTGAAGTCATTTTGTATGTATGTGCTACAATCAGGAATCACAACGCTTGTCCCAACCACTGCAATCAAAGACATTCTAGTGCAGGGAGACAATGAAGGAAAGAGGGGCAGGCGGATAGCTAAAATACAATAATATGAGCTAGAAATAAAGCCTACCAATCTCATCAAAGGCCAGGGGTTGGCCAAGATTTTATCTGAATCCAACTGCCAAGCTCTAGGGATAATCCCGATCACAAAGGAAGGCAGTCAAGAGGATGAACACGGCGGAATTAAAATGATTGAGTAGAAGATCTATGCCAAATATGAGGGATCACCCAGGTATAAGAACATTATTCATTACCTCTTATTCCTAAGATGCTCGTTGGGACTCGATAGATCTAAATACTAAAGTCTGAGATTGCAGGCACAGAAAACATTATATCCAACAGACTACTCTATTGGAAGGACTCGATGGGAGTATTACTGTTATGTTTGGTTGAAGGAGAAACCCATGAAGTGATCGAGGATTTCCATGGAGCATTCTGTAGAGGACACTACAATTGGAAGGCAACAACACACAAAATCCTCAAAGCAGGATTCTACTGGCCCACACTATTTGGAGATGTTTATTCTCAGGTCAGGTCATGCCAGAAAATCCAATTGCTTGTTGAAAGACACAAGTTTTCTCCTCTTCCCCTAATTCATGTGCATGTAGAGGAGCCTTTTAGACAGTGGGGATTGGACTTCATTGGAGAAATAAACCCCCCATCTAGTGGCCAACACAAATTGATTTTAAGAGCCATTGGCTATTTCACAAAGTGGGTAGAGGCTATCCCAGCTAGAAATGTTGTTGACTCAGTGGTGATAAAATTCACGGAATAGAACATATTATCGCACTTTGGGTGTCCTTTTAAAATCATCATTGATAATGCACAAGTCTTCAAATCTTCCAAATTCACCAACTTCTACCACAAACTCAACATAATTATTGGACACTCCACTACATACTACCCTCAAGAGAATGGCTTGGTTGAGTCTTATAATAAAATTGTGGTGAGAGTTCTAAAGAAGACCATCACTAAAATAAAGGAACTGAGACTCTCAACTAAAGTTTTCTCTATGGACTAACCATGTAACGCCCAAACGATCCACTGGGAAATCACCTTTTGAGCTAGTATATGGCAAGGTTGTTGTCTTCTCGATCCAATTAGCAATTCCAGTAGCTAATTTTCTACAAGAAATCGAGGAAGAGCCTAGCGACTTGACTAGAAGGATAAATCAACTGGTGGAGCTTCACGAGAACAGAGAGGAGGTGGGGACCAAATTCTTAAACTACCAACAAAAGATGAAATCTCTATTTTACAAGAAGGCTAAGGACAAACCTCTTCAGCAAGGAGATTTAGTTCTCAAGTGGGATGTCAGACGTGAAGACAAAGTAAAACATGGGAAGTTTGATTCACTATGGTTCGATCCCTTTAGGATTGCAGAAGAAATGGGAAATAACACTTACATGCTCGAAAACTTGGATGGTGAACTATTGGAACTGCCTGTAAATGGTCAGTTACCAAAATTTTGTTTTCAAAATTAGAGATATTTGTCTCCTGCTCATTGTAAATATCCGGTGTGCGTGTTGAAATTGTTATTTGGTTTTTTCAGTTTATTGTAAAAAAGTCATTTTTTATAGAATTATATTTTGTTTAAGAATAACTCCATGCCCAATGGAAGGAAAGGCTACTGGTCCACAGGTCCTCAGCACCTTTCCAGCAAGGCATTATCCTCAGCTAGAGCCAAATTTTTCACTCACTGCATTGTGGGCTTCAATTGGTCATGGTTTCCCAAGAATAGTGAAGTTTGGAGCCATTGTCTCAAGCCACAAAATATCTCAGAGCTTAATCAGTCCCCCTCCAGTGCCTAGTGCTCATAAAGAGATTTCCAATGGTACATAGAAGTCCAATAAAGGACTCCTGGATCAGAAGTTAGAGCATGTTGAAGATTACCTTGGAAAGCCTTGAAAACTAAGAAAATGGCTAAGTATGAGGGCAATCCCGCATCCCACAAATCGGTTGTCACAACAACCCCGCGGTAACATAAAACTCCAAAACTTGTAGGGGCCAATCTTGCGATATAATGAGAAATCATCAGGGGAGGGCCAAAAAGGGTTAATAAAGGAAAACATGAAAAAACCAAGGTGAGCAACCCCCTTTCTCTCTCCTCCACGTGGTGCAATCTCGCATCTCGGCAACCCCGCAGTCCCACAACTCATCATATCGGTAGATCGACAGGTTCTAAACTTAAAAGACCTTGTGGGGGGTTGATTATCTGGTATAATGTAACATTGTTGGGGAAGGGCCGAAACTTTTAACAAAGGAAAGGAGGACAAAACAAGACTGGGAGGTCCCCCTTTGTCTCCTCCACGTGGCAGCTTCCTGCATCCCAACGACCCCTCAATCCCGCATCTCAGCAGTCTCATGACCCCACAAGATAGGCATATCGATGAGTTCTAAAACTTTAAAGACCTTGCAGGGGTGATTTTCGATATACTGTTGTATCGTCGAGGGAGGTCTAAAATGATTTAAAAAGGGAAAGTGAAACAAAATAGGAGTTCCCCCCCCCCCCACCCTTCTCTCTCCTCCACGTGGCGCAACCCCGCATCCCACATCACAGTAGTCCGAAATTCAGCATATCAGTGGGTTTCTAGCTCGATAGACCTTTGCAGGGGCGGATTCTACGATACAATGCAAAAGTCCCAGGAAAGGCCAAAATTCATTAACAAAGGAAATGCCTACAAAACCAAGGTGGACTACCCCCTTTCTCTCTCCTCCACATAGTAGTACGATGAGTGATGCAGCAGTACAGAGGGTGACATGGCCATACGAGGGACATGTGTCACCCAGTTTCAATATTTTCAGGGGTGAGATGGGGTCATTCCCGAGTGCCACGTCTCATCACTCACAAGGTGATACATGGCAATGATGATATCACCCCATAGATCGGCGATGGAAATTGTTAAGGGGAAAAGCTAAAGGTATGAGGTTGTCAAGCGTCGGGATGTGGGATTCCAAGTAATAAAGGAAAAAGGCACCCCTCCGGATGCGATAAATTATCAAGGCATGGTCTATAAGGATCTCGCGTCCGGACTATCGATCCGCACTAAGGAAAAAGGTAAAGGGTTCCCTTATCCAGCAATGTGATTGCAATATGCGGGAAACCCTCTCGAATATGATATGTTTAGTGATTTTCCCTCATAAGGATCTCACGTCCAAACTGTTGGCCCATGCTATGGAAAAACATAAGGCGTGGTAAAGTATGTTAAAGTGAAAATATGCGGGATTTTGGTGATACAAAGGAAAAGGCTCCCAGACACGGGTCTGGAGGCCTTAGCGCTTGAGGGTTAAACCCATGGTTTCAGCCCCCGGTCATGTGTGGAAAGCCACATGAGGGGTTATAATAGAGTGTGCTAAGGGGGAAATAAAAAATGTATGTTTCGCCTGTTTTAGAGGAAAAAAACCCACGCCTGCGAGACTGTGTTGTTACACTGGAATGCATATCAACCACTACCTCAAGGCACTGATAGTGTAGTACAGAGGTTTAATGGGCATATGGGTTGTCAGCTAGAAGACTTAAATGGAGCATGGTGCAACATTGGAGCAGTACATGGGACTCAGGAATATTAATGGCTCAACATGGAGCCCAATCCCTCTACACAGCAAAAGACCGCCAAGATAGGCACTTATAGTTGACCCAACCCCCACTTCACATAACAGGGCATCCTAGCAGTAAAGGCAGAAGCAATGGGGTTAGTTGAGCAACATAGGAGGCCATACCATGAACAAATTGCATCATGAGGCAGAGGCGATCACAGGATGGGCACAAAGGCTTTCATTTACTTTTATGTCTGGTTATTTACTTTGTTTGTCCTGTAACATGCCTTCCTTCGAAGGAGGCATTTAATTCTGTAATATTTTTGGGTCACATAGCCATTCATGACTGATACAGCTAGTCAACCCTAACAATTTAATCTAGACCATAGATATTTTTGTTGTAATGTAGGTTCTTTCTCCCCTCTCCAGATAAATAGGGGAAAGCAAAAATTAAAAAAGGCTCATAAATTCTAGAGAAAACGCTACATGCTATTTTCATACTGTAACTCTTTGTAATACAGATCTTTTCAGAATATCAAGGAAATAGTGGTGATTCCAACTTCAAGTATTACAGTATGTATTCCCCTTGTCAAACTCATTTTTATGTTCATCCTTCTTCCCTAAATTCATGCAATTATAGTTGCTAGATGTATTTCAAGCTCCGTCATAGATTCATTAGTATCTACATATTAATGCAAATGCTTGTAACAGTTTCACATATTCATTTGTGTCAGCATTGTTTATGTATATGCCTGTGTGGACTATTGAAATTAGATCTTTAAATCTGCAACACATGAATCATAGCTTTCGGCTCCTCTTTCATTTACCATTTCTACTTGTAACTCAAATAAGTATAGAAATACTTAATGCCTCAAGCTCTATGTGTTAAGTGTAGAATGATTGAAGCCTTATGCTCTATGTGATGAGTTTCTCCTTCTCTTGGTCCTCTCTCATCTGCTCTGCAAAACCTTATTAAGTTGTAAGACCTTGAAACACTCGGCCTCCACTATTCTTATGCTTATTTCTAAGATCTGGACCTATGAAGAAGTATCAGAAATCCATGTCTTATTTCTTTGGATAAATGAACCAATCCATTTCCTATATGTATATATGTATTTATAGAACATAAGTGATGTCTCAAGTTTCATATAAATCATTTACACACACCAATCTAGATGTGTTGAGGCACTGGTCTTGTAAGTAATCTGAGGTTGTCTCTGGGAGCTACAATAGATCCCATGCTGGAGGTGAGAGCACCAATACCTTAATTAGAAGGCATTGCCTAGGTGTAGAGATAATTATGAGCAGAAAGGTGAAGATAGAAACCATCAGCAATCTTCCCTTGAGGAAAATTCCATACACCATAGCCCATATAACTGGGGCACAAGCTTTGCGTGAGGTCTCAAAATCACAATTCCTGTATGTAGTGGATTTCCTCACTCCAACAGTGTTCAACTAGTGTGAGGGGATATTGGTCAACATGAAGAGGCAACTGACTAAAGGCAAGCAAGAAACTTGAATCAATTCAACGATGTTCGATTTTGGTCACTTTCTTTTTGGAGCGTGTGCCCCTATTTCGGTACTAGAGGGTAGAGGTGGAGGATCTAGCTCCACAAGATCCAAATTTGCTTAGATGGAGTGAGATTATGCCTCGTGGGGGAGGGGGACAACAGATGCATTTCCCTCCACCATTTTTTAGGTGGTTGCGCCAACAACAGATCGTTGTGGATGACTATGCCTATGTAGGCACGAATTTCAGAGGAGACCCGGATCTACCTATACCACCAGGTCAACATTGGACCGATGCAGGTAAAACTTGTTTTTGAATTTTCAAGTTTTATGATTTTTTTTTGTTACAGTGTATATGAGATTTCACTCGTGATAAATGTGCAGATGTGGGACCAGAAAGGCATGCGGGCATGTTTCCAATAGCATGTCGAGTGGCACATCAGATAGAATATGTTCCATACGAGGAAGGATTAGATCCTATGGTAGAAATGGAATGAAATATGGAGGTTATCACCTAAGAGATTCCAGAATATGCAACTATAGATGACGTTCCACTACGATACCAGAGGCATATAGTAGGAGTGTCTGCGAGACTGTGTTGGTTGTTAGGCCGAGAGATCAGAGCGGTCTCATGTTATCCTTAGCATCATGTGAGAAAATAGCATTTTCCAATCAAGTTTTTTGTATTGTTGTAGGCTTTGATGGCCATGTGTCCTACAACACTTATTTTTCGAGATTTTGATGAAAAACTTTGACAGACATGATATATATATATATATATATATGCATGTTTTTATTTTATACTTATGTGTTCATGTAGATGTGATCAGTTTTATAAGTTACGCAAATGTCTATCAAGAATATAAATTACTAATGTGTCTGTTAGTGTATTCAAATTTTGTGGAACGCTCTGATATGTGATATAATCAAAATTTCTTTCCAATAATCGAACACGTAGATACATACACAATATTTATGGATTTCCTACTCAATAATGACTATTCAATTGTACAACGAGTTATGAATCTAGTTTGACGACTAAATCTCTAATGCCAAGAGTAATTGCTTCTGATAATAGTTCAATAACTACACTGTACTCAAAAATATTGTTAGTTGTTTGTCCCAAGCAAATACCCTATAAATAAATCAACTCGCCTTCAGGGGGAAAGAGTGCCCAAGCTGCGAAAGATAAGTTTTGTGTGCTACAACAAGCACCGTCAGTAAACCAACATAATGGTTAGATGACATCTGCAAACCAAGTGGAACACAAGGTAAGAAGAAGCAAACATGTCTTCAAATCAAACAATCACACCAAAAAATCAAAGTTGCACACCAATGAATCTACACACTAATGTACAAAAGTAAAAAAGTTCATATGGAGCTCATTTTTGGACTCGGGCAATCGATCAACAAATAACGAAACCGAAGTTTCACCGTTGGCATGACATGTAAGCATCAACTCGGTCAAATAGTGGAATAACCCACGTAAATGACAATTCCCCCATGCCCCTAGGGTGAGTGAGGGTTACGAGTCCCAGGATGAATACCCCATTGTGATAATGGGCGAATGGTAAAGACTCGGTGAGAAGAGATCACAATGGGATGCGTGAAAATCTTAATCTCATGGTGAGAAAAAGATGCCTCGAGTTGAAATATTTTGACAATTTCAGGTTGGACCGAAATGTCAATAGGAAAAGTTGCAGTAAGATTTCCCATATTGCCTTTGGATAAAATTTCATGAACCATAATAGGTGTTTGAAGTGGATGTGTTGGATGATGAGAAACAAAAGCTTCGAGACACAATGGAATCCAACTTAGGCTTGGAAGAATGTTGACACCTAATCATCAAAATTGGGTGAATATAATGTAAATAAATAAATAAGTAATATGAGCAGTCATCGGGAGATGAAGTGAACAGTCTGTCCCTCATGTATATAATGAAGACCTACCTGAAGGAATGAAATATACGAATCAATTTTGGTTGAGGAGTTACTGCCTGGTCTGACATGGTATCAAAGCCAGCTCCCAAAATAGTTGTAACTCCCTTCTACCTACTGCTCTCTGTCCACTGCCTACTGCTCCCTATCCATTTTCTACTGCACTCTATGTCCCCTCCACAGTCACTGCCTCTGTCTAAACGCTGCATTCTCTGTGTGGCTTCTGCCATAATCATTTTCTACCATCTTCTGCGCATAGACCAGTCCGCCCTCTTTGCTGCTCGAATATTAGAGCGTCTCTTTGTTGCTTGAATGATGCTCTTTGTAAGTTAATGCTGGTGAATCTTCCCACTCTCTTTGGTTGTTGTCTCCTGGCAAACCAGTTGTGGCACAGGCACGCCTTGCTAGGAGCTCTACACCCTTATTTGAACGATTCAGCTGAAGTTTCACCATTTAAGGCATTTGTGTCCCAAGGTTATTGGAGATTATCAGCTTGGATTTGACTACTTCGCTCAGCGCCGTGATTCAGCCTTTGATTGATTCTCTCCAGTTTCATAACCTGTAACGACAATGGCAATGAAGACCTCCACATTTGCAGTGGCAGCTGCGTAAGTTGTCTATGATATTACTTAACATTCTAAGTTAATGTTGTATATTACATTAGTGAGCTATCTATGGTATAAGCGTTGATTTCCTTTTAAATTTGTGCTGGCATATGCATTGAGGAATGAAGTTTGAATGCTATGTGATTTACGCTGCCTGTAATATGATTTACACTGCATGTAATATGATATTACGTTGCTAGTAGTATGATTTACACTGCCTGTGTGTAATATGATGTGGAATCTTCTTTATGGAGCGGAGTACACACAGCTGTACACAAAATTTCAATTCTTTCTGTTTTGGTAGTAAGCGAAACTCTGAACACAGGTTTTCAAATATTTTGTGTCATTGAGGAAAAGTGAAAATTTGAACCGATAAAGATGCTATAAGCGCTATATCACGCGCTACATAGGAACCATAAGAAAGATATATTGATGAGGAAGAGATTTGAAATTTTTTTTGAGAGTACATACATGATCTGAATATTTCTTTGGGAAATGTTTTATATTTTCATTAAAGACAAAGATAGTACAAAGCCCTATATGGAGAGAATGCCCCTTTGAATTGTAATTTTTTTAAAATTACCACCAGAAGTACAATTTTATTGTATATTGGCAAAAGTATTTTTCTATCAGCAGAAGTATTTTTTACAGTATGCATTCAATCATATCTATTATGGGAATAGTTTTCACTAGCGAAGAGAACTATCCTGAGTGGTCCCAGATGATAAAACACATGCTCATTTTCAATGAGTTGTGGAAAGGAGTGTGTGTTGGAGACAGAGACACAGAGCCAGAACAGCCTACATCAGACAAAG
This sequence comes from Pinus taeda, assembly GCA_000404065.3. Lineage (NCBI taxonomy): Eukaryota > Viridiplantae > Streptophyta > Pinopsida > Pinales > Pinaceae > Pinus > Pinus taeda. The sequence goes on along the minus strand of APFE031674360.1, from coordinate 9,078 downwards.
AGCTCGTCATTTGGGAAAACAAAAACAACAAAGCTAATGCATTAATCGCAGCATCTGTAAATGAAGAGGTGAGTCGCCATATTTCACCATTTTCAACTGCTTTTGAAACCTTACAAAAGCTGAAAGAACTCTATGACTCACATTCTGCACTTCAAGTTGTTCAACTCATGATTAAACTCTTCACTCTTGAACTGCAAAATAATGATCCTCTTGCTCGTGCATCTGAAGTAAAGTCTATAATGCATAATATCAAATCCACTAAGGTTGAATTGGTTATTCCTCTTATCGCTTTTCTCAAGGCACTTTATCCTACTTACTCCAATTATCTTGAGTCATTGCAAGCAAATGGTAATCTCAAAGATATCACCTTTGACTCTCTTGTGAAAAAGTTTGTTGAAAGAAAGAAATATTTTGGAAAGAAGACAGCCCCTGAATCTTTTGAAGAGGTTGTGTGCCTTGCTCATAAAGAAAAGAATTATGCTAAATATTATCCCAGAGGAAGAGGTGGTCGAAGAGGAAGAGGAAGATATTTCAGAGGCAGGGGGGGCAGACACACTCAAGGAGAAAAGGCGGATTTGCACTGCATACGCTGCAAAAGAAATGGATCACATGATGCCTCTACATGCAAGTTACCATGGGACAAAATTGAGCAGCAAAGAAACCAACAGAAAGGTAAAACTTATGATACAGACAAAGGTAAAGCACTTGAATCTGATCACTATGTTGTGGCACAATGTAATATTGGAGTAAATGAAGATTTATTTAATGCTTTACTTGATTCTTGGAAAAATGATTGGTTGCTTGATTCAGGAGCAACCTGCCACATGACTCATAGAAAAGAATTTTTTGAAGAATTTACTGACAATGTTGATGGAGCAGTATACTTTGTAGACCAATCAAAAATCAAGCTATCAGGGCTTGGCACAATCAGGCTTAAACTGCTTGGTCTTCCAGACTTTCTTCTGCATCATGTTCTATATCTCCCACAGTTCAAGAGAAACTTTATGTCCTTGGTTCACATCCACCAGCAAGGTCACTCCATTTATATGTTTGATGGCAAGCTTGAGGTAATAAAAGCATCTGACCACTCACTTGTCATGAAGGGAATAGAAGAAGAAAGGCTTCTCAAGCTGCAAGGTACCTCTGCTCGTGCACAACATTTCTCATACAACTCTCATCATGAAGAAGGTATGCTTCCATCAAGTTTATTATGGCATGCTAGACTTGCACATTTGAACTATGACAGCCTCCGCTTGTTGAAGAAAAATGGTATTGCTGGTTTGCCTACAATTCCTAGGAAACTTAAGCAATGTGATGCTTGCATTCTAAGAAAGCATAGCAAACAGTCTTTTCATGATTCACATTCAAGAGCACGTAGAAAACTTGCACTCATTCACTTAGATTTATGTGGTCCATGCATGTTCCTTCTGCAAATGGAAATAAATATATGATGACATTTATTGATGACTACACCAGAATATGTTGGGTTTATTTTTTGAAGAACAAATCTGATGCTTTTCAAACATTCAAGAACTTTCATAAATGGATTGAAAATGATGCACAATCTCATATTGGGTCTATTCGCACTGATAATGGAAAAGAGTACACATCAAATGAATTTGAAACCTATCTTCGCCAACATGGGATCAAACATCAAACAACTGTACCTTATAATCCCCAACAAAATGGTGTAGTTGAAAGAATGAATAGGACAATTTTAAATATGGTACGATCCATGCTCTCCTTCAAAAATGTAAAGATAATGTTTTGGGCTGATGTTGTTCTATGTGTTGCATATATAAAGAATAGATGTCCATCTAATGCTATTAGAAACAAGACTCCTTATGAAATGTGGTATGGACATGTTGCTTTGGTAAAGCATCTCAGGGTCTTTGGTTCCACATGTTATGCCTTGATACCAAAGGTACATAGAAACAAACTTGGTGCCAGAAGTCGTAAGTGTATCTTCCTGGGGTATTCAAACACCTCCAAAGCATACTGTCTCTATGATGAAGTAAATAAAAAGTTTGACGTATCTAGAGATGTAATTTTTCTTGAATCATCCAAACTGACAATGTTGTTGAGCGGCAAATTGATCACTTGGATAGCTTCGCAAAAGCAAAATCATTTCAAGAATTTGATAATCAGATTACACATCTTGAATGGGGGATTCCTATACTAGATCAACATGTGGAATCTTCTTCTGAGGAACGCTCTCCCCCACATGAAACTCCAACAACAGATGATGCTTTAAGTGATGTGATTGATATAATTGGGAGACTCAATCTTGATTCAGTCCCAACTCAATCAACGGAGAAGCCTGAACCATCTGAGAAAGGTCCCCTAAAGTGGCTGACAAAGACACTTGAAAGTGTTTATCCTGATGAAGTTGGAAAGACAGGAACTACAAATTCAAACCGGCAAAATGGAGGTGATGTAGATGACTCTAATTCACCTGTTGATATGGATGTTTCTTATGATTGTGAATTGAACTTGTCTATAGATTTTGAACCAACTTCCTTCAAATAAGCTACTTCTCATGATGAATGGAAATAAGCGATGAAAAAGGAGTATGATGCCCTCATAAAGAATGACACTTGGAAGCTGGTTGATCCTCCATTAGGAACCAACCAATTGGCTGTAAGTGGGTCTACAAGAACAAGTATAAAGTTGATGTCTCACTTGACAAGCACAAATCTAGGCTTGTGGCAAAAGTTTTTGCACATAAGGAAGGGGTCGATTATGAGGAGACTTTTGCCCCCACAACAAAATGGGCTACCACCCAGACACTATTTGCACTAGCAACTCAGAACGGTTGGAAAGCCCATCAAACGGATGTAAAAACTGCTTTCGTAAATGGAGATCTAAAAGAGAATGTTTTTATGTCTCAGCCTGAAGGATTTGCTATGAAAGGACATGAACATAAAGTATGCAAAATTGTGAAGTCCTTGTATGGCCTCAAACAAGCACCATGAGCCTAGTACGAAAAACTAACTGAGCATATTCTAAAACTCAATTTCAAATATTATGATCTTGATGATGCAACTTTATTTCTCAAGAAAGTTGGCAAAACAGTTGTATATCTTGTGGTATATGTAGATGATCTTTTGATGACAGAGAACAATGAAAGATACATTGCATCCATAAAGAAGGAATTGGGGAAAAGTTTTGAAATGACTGATTTGGGCTATGTTCATTACTATCTTGGCATTGGAGTAACCCAACATCCGAAGTCCATATTTATTTCTCAAAAGAAATACATTGGAAATTTTTTGATTAGGTCTAGCATGACAGAATGCAATCCTCTTACTACTCCAATAGAACAAACTTAAAGCTCACATCTATTGAAGGAAAAGAATTTGAGGATGGAACAAAGTATAGATAGCTTTTAGGAAGTCTCAACTACCTAACTACTACGAGAACAAACATTTCATTTGTTGTTAGAATCCTCTCTAGGTTTATGCAAAATCCTTGTGAGGGACATTGGCCTGCTGCAAAAAGAGTTCTAAGGTACTTGAAGGGAACTCAAGACTTTGGAATCAAGTATACACAGGTGGACGACTTCAGCTTGATTGGATACTTTGATTCAGACTTCGATGGAGAAAAATAAACTGGGGTATCTACTTCAGGATATGCTTTGAGTCTTGGATCAGGAGTTGTCTCCTAAAGATCACACAAACAATTAGTTCCAGCAGATTCCACAACATAAGTAGAATACATGGTAGCAGTTGAAGCAACAAAAGAAATTGTGTGGCTTAGGAAAATTCTTGAAGATTTGCAGGTAAAACAAGTACAATCAAATCCACTCATGATTGACAATACCTCTGCAATAAAATTGGCCAAAAACCCAAAGTTCCATGATTGAACTAAGCACATCAATATTAAATATCATTTGATTCGACATCATGTTGAGGCCAAAACAATCAATCTCCATCATTGTTCGACAAATGAGCAATTTGCAGACATCTTCACCAAAGCGCTTGGAAGAGAAAATCTTGAATGATTCAGAATGATGCTTGGACTCGCCAACATCCCTTTAGATTAAGGGGGGGGATGTTGACACCTAATCCTCATGATTGGGTGAACATAATGTAAATAGATAAATAAATAATATGAACAGTCATTAGGAGATGAACTAAACAGTCTCTACCTCATGTATTTAATGAAGACCTACTTGAAGGAATAAACAAGAAGCAATTTTGGTCGAGGAGTTACTACCTAGTCTGACACCAACTATACAGAAAAAAAAGCAATCTGCCCACCAAAATCATCACATTAAACCCATTCATGATTTTTTCCAGGTTTTGAAACTCAATAATGCAATTGCCAATAACAATACAATGCAATACATGTTTTTATATCATAACCAACTATACAGAAAAAAACAATCTAATCTGCCCACAAAAATCACTATAGTTAAAATTATGCGCTCCATCCTACGCGCATAATTCATACCTTCTCTCCATTGTTTCTGATTAATACAACTTGTTCCAAGGCTAACAAAAAACTCCATTGGGATTCATCGACAAGGTTCACAACCTTATCATGTTCAGCGAGTTCATCCACTTCAGCCATTTTATGGGTCTGTTTCCTCCTTTTTGGAAAAAGGTGAGTGAACTTGAACTTGGGCCATCTTTGTACAGTTGATCTTAAATGTCAGGATAATCTTGTTACCACCCTATCTGAGATTTATTTTATTTAAAAAATTTTTAGGGTTCAGTTTTTCAGTTATTTCGACCTGACAATAAGCAAACCAGAATGGAATGATTAATATCTCTGTGATATAATCTTTCACACATTCTTATAACTCAAGGTTTAACTAATTTCACCCTTATAAGGTTGAAGATGTCTTTCTCTCTTTTTTAAGATAATGTTAAGTTTACATTAAATTAAATAATTAGCAAGTTAATATGAATAATTAAAAATGATGTTTTGTAATTGGTAATTAGGTTTGTCTCAACCTTTAACCATATAAAATAATAGTTGTCTATGAAGAAAAATAACATAGTCAAAGGTATGCATCAATGTTTTATGAATCTTATAAAATTGACCATAATAGTGGGGATATTATATTTTCTATTGAGTTGCATGTATATTCAATCATTTATTTGATGTTTTCTGTCAAAAAAATATTGTTGTTTAGTAGGTTTCAATCTAAATAACAATTTTAGAGTTCAATGAATGACCCGAATGGGATCCATGAAGAATTATCAAGTACCATGACTGTATCAAAATAGGACAAACTTCGAATTTATGAACAAAGAGTGATCAGGAGGACCTCTGGACAGTGGTAGATTGTAGCCAACGAGGAACAACGAGGACCTCGGTTAAAGTGCGCTGACCGAGGCCCATGGAGTCCGTGCAGGAGGAAAAACTCGCACTTGGGAAGCCCGGATCGGGAAACGGAGGCCCAAAATCCCTTGAGAAGGAAAGGCCCCGAGCGCTCAGTTGCATGGGAAGTCGGGAAACCATGGGGAAAGCGCTAAGGCAAAAGGCGGGACCCGCACTCCAAAACCGGTGGTATATCGGGGGCACCCTTGGGCAATAAGCGGATTTCGTTGAAATCGAGCGATTCCATTCATCACACGACACATGTCCAGCAGATTAGAGAGAAATCTGCCTCTCATCGCACACTAACAGTCGAGCAAGTCAACCACACGAAATGAGCGAATAACGTAGGATCTGGGGGCTCCAGATTTGATGGCAGAGATTGCGCCCGATGGAGAAACCAGATTTGACAGGGGAATTAAGCTGTGACATAAAGAAGTTTGAAGTCTGATTTGACCACTGAGTTGGTGGATGAGTCACTTCATAGTGTGACTGGATTACCAAACCATCAAGGCAGATCTAGCGCAGTTCACAAGAGGACAAGTGGCTACTCTCTGTAAGAAATTGACGATGATGCAGAGGCAGGGAACTCCAAGCAAACAACAACAGGTGATCCGAAGGGGCAGAAGAGGAATCGAACAGTCAAGGATATATTGGCTTTAAGCCATGAATAGATAGAGAATAGAACACACAAAGAAGAAGAGAGAAGAAGAGAACAAAGACAGAGAGAGTGATAGAAAAGAAGAGACAATGAAGCAAAAAGCAGAAAATAGAGAGCCAAGCTGATCTAAGGCAACATCGACCAGAAAGAAAGCTTGAGAGGTTTAAGCAATCCTTGAGAGGATCTGTCGAGAATTGAGCACCACATTAGGCTTCTCCCCTTAAAGACCAGAAAGGCCAATATCTGGTAAGGAAAAGGGTCTGTGTGCTCTAGTGGCTTGGGGGGTCCAAGAACCACCCTACCAAGGAGACTCAAATTGAGCTCCTCATTGTAAATATCTGATTTAAAGAAACAATAAAAGAAGGCTGTCACTGAAAGCTGGACCGGAGACGTAGCCCTGGAGGATAGGGTGAACTCCTCATTAATTTGTTGTGTTCTTGTATTTTCTTACTGTGTTTCTCCTATTTTTTTCCATTCTTCCAGTGTCTGTGTATTTTGCAATCTGATCAATCCATTGCCTAAGATAATGTAGACACACACCAACACATGAGTCTGTAATACCTTCATTTATTAATTAATTAACTAAGGACACTCATGAGTGATTTTCAGATCAAGTGGTATGAGAGCTTTAGGCTATTAAGGTCATAAAAGCTTGTGTTAGTTTAGATGTTGAATGCTAACTAGATCAAAGCTCAAAATAGGAGGAGAGTTGGTCAAAACTAATCCTGAAATTGGGAGAGTCTATCCTCGGAAGACAATGTCAGAGGACGGTTCTATGGGGCCAGACCCTCAAATCATAGATATTTTCCTAGCCATAAAGTCCATTGTAGAAGAGATGTATAGGGACTTTAGAAAACATAAGGATGAAGATTCATCAGGATCTAAGCAAGACAAAGGAGAAGATGAGTCACATTCCCATGACCACTCAAAAGGAAAAGGGAAAGAGGAAAGCTTTCTCACACCTCCTGATAGCCCTAAAAAGAAAGCATCTTTGATCAAACTAGATGTTAAATTTTATCTACCTATATATGATGGAGAGTTGAATGCAGAAAAGTTAGACAATTGGATTAGACAAATTGATGTTTATTGCAGAGTGTAGAATATCGACTCAGATAAGAGAAAGATTCAACTAGAAAGCCTATGCCTTGGAGACATTGCCTTGGTTTGGTGGGAAGGTAGAACCCAAGCTGACATGAAAAGACATGGTAAGACCATCTCTGTCTAGAGTGAATTTGTTTCTGCAATCAAAAGGTAGTTCTATCCATTGGCCTACATGCAGCAAGCCATGATGAGTTGGAAAACTCTTCGACAGTTGAAAGGGCAAAGTGTGCAAGGGTACACTCAAGAATTTAGAAAGAGAGCATTGATTCTAGGAATCTCATTAGACTCACCTGAGACTCTGTTGAAGTAAATTGGTGGTCTACATAGCTACATGAGGCATATTATCCTCATGTTTAATCCCACTAGTATAGATGAGGTATCTGTTGTTGGGTCCCTATAATACTAGTGATTACCCCATTATTATTGTAGGTACCCCTTATTAATATTGTTGTGCCCCTATTTCCCCCATATTTTTATTACTGTGCCCCATAGAATCCCTCTATTGTTATTTTTGTGGCTTTATATTATTATTGTTATGTCAGCTGGGTTATATTGTGACTCCTTAGACTCCTATATATAGAAAGGAGGTTTTGTCATTTGTATCATCCAAGAATTGTTCATTTATGTAATGTAAAGGAGGTTGCCCCCTTGA